>WJFA01000004.1:0-166670 GCA_009870155.1 Pseudobourletiella spinata | reverse complement strand
AGCCTCTTGTGCGCTTCCGCGGAAAAGTAGGTACCGCAGGTATTTTCAGGTAGGTATTGCGTTGATACCTGGACCTGGACCTGCTTAAAAAGGTAGGTATTTTCTGTGTACCTGGACCTGTAGGTCCAGGTACAGGTTCAGGTATTAGCAGGTAGTACCTGGACCTTTTTGCATCTCTAGGCTATGCCCCGGCACACGGCTCTCAGTTGTCTATTATTGACGACGGGTCCGGAGAAAAATGATCCATGCTTCTGATCAGTGCTGTGACACTTGAATGGCCTCCGAGTTAAATTGAGGGGGAATGGTGAGTGTGTCACTAGATGGAGAATTTGCAGAGACGCTCATGTGGAATTCTAGTGGAGTATGCCGTGTGCAACTAAGTAGCCATTGTGATGCACAGTCGAACTTGTTTCATATGCATGGGGTCGGGATGATGGTAATGGGACTCTGACCGTCGCTTCTATGGGCGACATTGGGTTACCATACCACCATGGGGTGACGTCCTTTACGGAGATAACTATAATCAATAGAATTTTAACGTCCCACTTCAACTCCCTCATGATCAAATTATTCCCCTTCATGAGTCCCACTCGCTCGTGCGTAAATCCAGCATATAATCACATGAGACGTTGGTGTGGAACATTGACGGGGGCGTTCTCTGACTTGGGACTTTCGCAGTTAAGTTATACAGTTTACAAATCACTTTCACCCGTTCCAGTCCAGTTCGCACTGGATTTGCTGGTTGGCTCCTCGTCAATGTGGGTCAGACTAGTGGAGACTGATGCGGCCCGGTTGGGAATATTTCCCTTGGCAATGAGTGAGCATAAACCCTTAGGTTATTTATTGAACATACATTATGGTCTCCAAATCCACACAATGAGTCAGTATCTCATGAGAGATCCTATGTATAGAAACTCCTCCATAATGTTTCCTCCAGCTCCTTCACTGACGTCTTAGAGTGAGAGCAAATAGACAGCTGGGCAGCTGAGTCCACTATGTGGTAGTCAAACATGGCGGTTGAAGGTGGTTGACTATTGAGACACTTGTGATTCTTCCCACTAATTTTCACAAGATCAACACAGGGCTAGTCCATCACTGTCCAGGGATACGTGTACCGAGTGACTCACGAAGAAAGGGGCGGCCTACCGTCTAAGTATAGTCTCTCCAAGGCCACAAATTATGGGACTCTCAGGGCCTATTGCACTACTGCGAGAGTAGGCCGGGATCCTCCTCGACCTTTATCCCTCTCGCTCAACCTATTGTTTTTTGTCTTGGCAGGATTTCTCACAGAGAGCGCGGGGAAGTTTGGCTGTAAGCTTCGGATCGATATGCTGATCCGTCCAAACAAGATCCCCCTCTGAAGACACACACACACACACGTATGGATCTTTCCCTTTGCGTATTCTGTAAGTAACTTTCTCCTGGAAAATTCCACACGTGTTCCCCTGTACCGAGCCTGGTGTTGGTCCTATAAGGGATGCATGAGCTTTAGTATGGATGGTGATGGTAATGGTGACAGTGGTGGCGGTGGTGTGGACTCAAATTTATCACCGCCTTTCCATACGGCTTTTTCTTGTCGGAGGTGGTAGTTCACTGAACAGAGTAATGCTCCTTTAGCACTGGGGATGTGAAGGACAGTGGGATGGATTGAGGAAAAGTTGATTTTTATGGAAATATGGACGAGTTTCCGAGTTCTTCCATGTTGCGGTTGGGTAGGGCAGGATGGGAGGGTGGAGGAATATGGTGGGGAAAAGTATGTCACACTAAGTTTGGCAACGCCGCACGTTGGCCCTGCATAAAAGTCTGTTTGTGAGCATGGAGAAGGTGTAATGATCGAGGGCCGCGTGAACATTTTCACTTGACTCCGACATCTCCCCTGCCATCCTCCGACGTATGGGCAACCCATACCTGTCAACTTTGATTCTATCCGCACCAATGATGCAAAGTACGATTGGTGCGGGCTATGGCCGCCTTCACCACACCTCCACTGGGAAACTCGTTCCCGCAGTCTTCTTTACGGGACATGTTGGAATATATCTCTGCGTATGTCCTGGCTGGGGTATGAGTTAGTTAATGAAAAACTTTTTTCCTACCTATACTTGGGACGAACGGTGTAGTGGAAAATACTCATCTGGGAGGGAAATGGGATCTAAACCAACTGAATTATTGAGGAGAGAAGAAGAAGGTGGTACTGGAGGAGTAACTGGAGTTGGGAAAAGTTTTTGGGGAAATTGCAAAGGCTTCTTCCTCCACATCTCCCGTCTTTATGTATGTTGACTGTGGAGGAGTCGCTTATATTAAGATTCTCAGGAGCCGGCGGGTTGGCCTTATTAATGCAGGCTGAGTGGTTGGTAGTTTGTAGATGTGTGTGTGTGTGTATGTATATGTCAATTCCAGTGTACGCTCTGCCCAAGTGTCATTTGAGCTGGTTTAAATGGGATCACTGTAGTGCATGACGGCGCCATTTTGGTGGGATCATGCATAATCTATGCAGATGTTAGGGACAGCCCGGGATGTACTCCGCTGCTCCGGGCGGGCAATCCTAACATGGGAAATGCCATGGTTTTAAAAGTCAGTCCTAATGGAGGTCGTCTGTAATATTCTCACGGAGTATCGCAAATTTTCCCTTCCACTTTCTCAGTCAGATTTATGATTTTCTAAATTCCGTTCGAGTCCCGCCGGGTGGGGGTGTCATCTGTAATTTATGTTCGCCAGGGTTATAGGCATGTTTTACACATGCGTACATACGCCCTCACACTCTCCTTTCCGGGGAAAGTGTGAGCTGAGCTCAACGGAGAAAAATGTCTGTGGAAGGGGGTTGCCATTGTGGTCTTATGGCTAATGGAACTCAATGGATTCTGACCTTGGGGTGTCCATCTATTGCTTTGCTATTTGATAGCATGTGTTTTTCCCCTTTCTACATCTCATGAGCCTGTATGAGTGTGTGTATCCGTATGTGTGTGTGTGTGTGTGTGTGTGTGAAAGTTGTGCGTGTGGGCATTTGTGGGGAAGATCGCTGTCTAATTTTTCTGAGCATATACATACGTGCATCCCTGTTCACTCTGGTCTATTCTACGCCTGGGTTTGATTCCTGGGATAAGTGATTAATTAACTCTGATGAACTAGAAATGGTTCGGCGGAGGAGTTAGAGCAGTATCTCGCTCTCTCTCTTTCTCTCTTGTTCTTTCTGGAACGGGAACGGGATGAGTAAAGTGTTTTTGGCTTGTCGGCCAGCTTTCCATGTACACATTTGGTACGGAAAAAGTTGGAGCCATACGTACAGAATCCAGCAGAAGAAAGTTAATTTCAATTTTTTCTTCGGCTCTTCCACCCCTAATGACTTTCCAAGCACCTTTGGACACGATTACAAGATGAAGCTGGTGGCGCGGGCGGACAAACCAATGAGTGCTCCTCACTTCTGCCAATCAACCAACCAACGAGCCACCCTGACGGAGTGATTGAGTGAGTGAGTGAGTTAGTGAGCGGAACTCTATAGACTTGGAATTTATTCTCATCCACTCATGGATTAGTACTGTGGTACATGGCACTTCTACCTTTATCCGTTATACTCTTAGCAGCTCTCTACATTATTGATCAGGGTAAATGGAATCTCTGGCTGAGCTTCTTGTACACCTTTTATTCCTTGGCATATACACATGGGAATGATGCTTCACTCTGCTAGACTCTCAGGCTTATTTTCTGTCTAACGATTCTAATACGTACAGTTTCCCAGCAGTGCTCAGCAGAGCCACTCCGACTGCTCATTAGGGAGTCACGGGGTTAGCAGTAATCCTTTATAGCTATCAGGCATTTGAATGGAAGTTACCTATTAAATGTTCTGCACTAGAACTGACGGAAATTGAAGAATCCCTTAAAAAGTGGCGATGATGAATAAACTATTTTTTATTACATTTTCCAAAACATTACCAGTGTGAATTAATAGCGATCCAAGTATAACCAAAAAATTGTTCAAAATCAAGCTCCACCTGTGCCTTCTCCGACTCGTTCCCACATGATTTTGTGGTATATGTAATAGATGAGATTCTGGTTCCTATGCTTGCTCCTAAGTTCGCGGGGAATTGGGCGGAAATGGGATTACGGATCCGACTCGCACTTCCCTCCCACTTTCCTTTCGGTAAAGAGCTGCGAAGATGAATGGGGAAAATTATGGGGCTTTTAAATGTTTAAAGGCGGGAATTTGAGCCCGTTCCCCTTTCCTCCCGGGAAACCTCCACTGCTTTGGAGCGGAAGAAACTCATTTGCGATTGATTAGAAATTTTAGTGGAATAATTAGGGGAGTGATGAGCCGATTATTCTGAGCTCGGGAACCTAATAACTTATTGCCCTGCGTCACCGTTCGTCCGTCCGTCCGTCCCATGTCCCCACAGAGCTGTATCATGGTAAATGGACGGGTGTGATAAACAGTCTTCCGCTCGAGTAAACAAACGTCACTCACCCACGCCTGATCAGGTCCCCGGTGACAGGATGGCAGTATTAAGCTTTGCCACAGTTGCCGTCGCTCCAGCTTCCAACGGGACTCTAGATATCCCGGCTGAAATGTTGTGATTAGCAGCCAATCTAATCCCATACTCTCGCTCGGTAGCCTTCAGCCAACGCTTATACATTCCCAAGCGCCGGGCTGCCACCTGGAGCTCAGTTTGCCACTGCTATATCATGATAGCCCATAAATGCAGAGCGTTTAAAACACATTGTCCCATCGCCACTGAGCACACATAGCACAAAATAAAATCATAGCCAGGGTCGAACTCCTCATGAAGGACTCACTTTTGCCGTTCGCACTCTTGTATAACTTCCCAGCACGCAGTGTCTCTGCTTGCAGATGTGGACGTACATATAGCGTGGCCTTGGGCAATCTTGTGCGTGGCTGAAGATAAAAGGCTCACAGTTTAGCTGATTTTTCTGAGCCTTATCGGACATAATCTCTTACTGGCATAGATTCATATCCCTGTCCATTGTCATCCCTTCCAAAATGATAGGGGCACCGGATAGTTTGGATAATGGGATAAAAATCTGTCCTGTGGCAGGAAATAGAAATTTGGAAACTCCATTATTGGTTCTTGTGAGGGCACGCAGTGTGGTAAAGAGGCCATTGAATCATGCTGATCAAATAGTTTTCCCGTTACTTTTTAGTTGAGAGGATTATAATGACGGTATTAGTGCAGATGCGCAAACATGCTCTTGCTGAGGCCGATCGTGGAAATCGAGAGGGAAATACGCATTTCCAGTGGTATTTTCCCACCACAGTTACTGTAAACTTGCATTAAGCGAGATCCTGATCAGGGGTTCCTCATGATGTCTACGAAGCAAATAGTGATATTCATTTGAAAGTGAACCCCCTGAATGTTTTGTAAGCTATAACCCCTACTGCTGCTGCTGCTGGTTGCAGCAGAGATATATAGTAAATAGTAGCAGTATTTCGTAAAAGTAGAGAGGCATGCACACGGTGGAATACATAGTGAATACATACGGAGGGTAAAAAGTAAGTTTAAGGAAACACAAAAAAATATACTCATCACACACGTACACATACACATTAACTGTATGATTTCATGACTTAATAGAAACTGAAGAGACCCAGTTCAAGCTGGTAATATTCCACTGGTTTGGCTCTATCGTTGGTTCCTCCTTGGCCTTCGCCTGTTCTTTCGCATGTACACACACAGAGTTAGAGATTTTATACACACATGCACATACACACACACACGCCTATGTCACACTAGTGAGTGTAGTCGAAACAGAACTCATTTATCCTTAGCTCAGCCTAGGGGCCAGACGTATCCTTCTGTACCTCTCTACTTACTGTTTCTTTCTATATAGTTTTTCCTTTCCTTCAGTCTGTCAGCAGTTGCTGCGGCTGCTGCATGAGTGTTGGTTCGTGTTTTTGTTGTTGCTGACTGAGAGAGAGGACAGGAGGACGACTCGAGCCGCGGCGCGCCTTTGCCAATTCCATACTCTACACACATTTGACTACTTGAAAGCGAGAGAGCCGGCTCCAAGGATAAACTTTCCAAGTCTCATCTCCTTGTGAGTTCAAATTTTACACTTGTATATACGGACACTACCACACCGGAGTTATCTATTATTATTATGGTGAGGGTGGGAAGAGGTGGAGGGGTTAATTCAAATTCGTCTTCACCAATTTTTTATCCAGTTTATTCTCTTGCGCACTCCTATAATGCAGGATGACGTGCAGGGGAGGGGGAAAACATTAGATTGATTAAGGTGCTGGTATGCATAATTACAGTACACGATTCTCCCCTCAGATTAGGATCACGCATGTGGCATATACGCGCCGCATGCAAGGGGAGTGACACGCACGTCCCGGCACTTTCCAGCGGCCCAGTGGGGCGGGATTGTTCCACCGCCGCACCGCTTACAAAAATAAACTTTGCAATTTTTCCAAAAGTAAATCCATGTGCTAACATGGAATTCCTACTGAATTTAGTTGAGGTACGGGCGGGAGGGAGCAGCATTGTGTAGTGTGGAGATTTTTATAGGCATTTATAGGAGGTGAATACGACGAATTTATGGCAGCCTTGAGTGGGTTTGATTTTGCAACTTAAGCCATGGAAATGCCGGTCGGGTGGACGAAACTCTCCACAACTCAGAGGGAAGATAAACTTGCATTATAAGGGTATCAATTTTATTAACTGAGATTAGATAAGAGTGGGGCTCATGACAGGATTTAATGTGGTCTGAATGGCCGTCACACTGTAAATTTGCCATCTTCAGTCTCAAACATTGCTGTGGACTCGATGGTTCTCCAACTCTAAGCAAGCTCGCGCTCCCAGGAGCGTTTATGATGGAGGAGTTGTGCTGAGGATAATAATGGTTGGGTGGGTAAATCGTTTTCCTTCAGTCAGTCGCCAGATTCGACCCAATGCACGGTTTGATGCGAGTGCTAAACGGTACGAATTGAAGACCTTGGGCATGGCTCGGAACCAACGTGCGGTATACAAAATTTCACGTGCATACCCCTCATGTTTAGTGGAGCTGTGAGAGTTGAGGGCGCCTGCACATACACGAACTCACACAAAAGTCTTATGTGCTATAAGCTATGGGGACGCCGGTATGGTACTACATGGTAGCTTGAACTAAGCCGGGAGCGTTACCAAAATAATGTATAGAAGGAGCATTATAAATATCCAGGGAGTCTTGGAACTCGTACTTTTTACAGTCCTCCCATGCATACTAACAACATGGTAAGGTAGTGAGAAGAAAATTTGCGATTCTGGTTCGGCCAGTTTGTTTCAATTGACGGAGAGGTGGGTTTTGAGAGAGTGTGCGTAAGTTGGGTTGGCGCATATGTGCGTGTGACTGCTGTTGTGTTTTGTATGTGTGTATGTATGTATGCATGTGTATATATCTGTACCTTCTGAGTTTACTCAGGGGAAACCGAAGGAATAATGATCATGTGGAGGTAGGGTTGAATTATATATGCTCTTGTATCTCCTCCTCCATGGCTCGTTGGAAGGGGGTAAAAAGTGGTAGGATTTGCAATTGTATGGCTCCCTTGTTATTTCGCTCATGCACTATCTCATCCATCTGTCTCCACCGTGTTTTACTATGCGAAGTCAATAATGAGATTCTGTGCAGAGCCACACAGTACTATGCAGGATGACTCTGTCCGTACATATACGCATTTTATATTGAACTGTCGTGGATTATTCCAGTGGAATGAATTGCTTTCTGCTCCTCCTCATCATCCTCGTCGTCACCACCTCAGAGCTTGTTAGTTGTTATGGCAAAGGGAGTGCAATGTTGGTTCTGATGGTGACGATGATGCTGGTGTATCTTGGCTAACTCACCCGTGGGTTTCTCGTTACCTTCGTCGGAGGATGAATAATTATTGTTATTGTCATTGTTCTCCCGTCGTTGTCGTCGCTGTCGCCGTGGAAATAGTATTGTGAAACTTGTGCTTATAATATATTGGCCCCTATTTGTACAACTGGTCGCAGGGAGAGGGGAGAGAGCGATGGAGTATTGGAGCCTCGCTGTGTCAGCGGTTGGAACTTTGCTCATACATTGGAAAACCGCAAGAGGTTAAGTTTCATTAGGTCTCAACATCACAATCCCAATTATGAAATTCCGGTCCTTATAGCTACTCATACGGCTCTGCAGTTTCCTGCAAATGGTTAGCGCCTCAATCCACCGCGCTGTCAGTTCCCGTGGTATCTTACATCACCTTAAGTTGTAAATAGAACTTACTCCCACTGCCGTAAGGCGTAAGTGCAAGTATGTCAGATCTTTTCCAAGAATGATTTTCAGTCCGACTGCCTACGTGAGTCATCCCAAGCAAGTATTGGATATCGGAAATGGAGAAGAGTTGAGTTCATTAAGGATGGGTCGGTGGGGACTGGAACTTGTGGTTTTCACGAGTCACACATTGCCATACAGTGAAGTGAAGTAAGCTCAAATGAAATTAATAGGGAAATTAACTCTTGTGTTTGACATGATTCCCCAACGGCTTGTCATATCAAGTTTACCGCGTAGTAGTAGCACATTGTAATTCTTTGGGCTCTTCAATGTGCTGGATGGGCTTAATATCTGGGATGATAAGAGTGCAGCTCATATGAGTGTTAAGTCAACACAAGTAGTGAGCATTTATGCATGTGGAGCGGACAGTGTATTGCATAAACCATTTAGCTGGAAAGAGTAGCATTGTTCCCTATCAGCCTTTTAAATGACTTGGCCGCCATATAGTGTAGTGCCTCCATTTTTCTGCAATGTCGCTCCTTCTCGCCCAATGAGGATCAGAATGAGAAAGGACATTTAATTGCATACGGTCTCTCTCGCTCTCTCTCTCTCTCTCTCTGTATTGCGGAGGCTCCGCCGGCTCGCTCTGTGACTGTGAGTTAAGTGAGAGTGTTGTAGACACTCGACAAGGAGTCATGTGTGCATGCCGGTTGCATGCCCTAACCATGGCCATTGTAACTATACATGATGTGAGATTATGGGGCAAGTAGCATACATCACCCCTGCATTGACTTCAAGTCACGGTGCGGTGATGTACTACCGTGTGTATATGCTTTATTGTATCACAGCTTTTGCTATTGGCAAAGTACATGGAGGTTTTTACAAGATACAAGCCATGAGCTTTGTAAACGGTGCCAGTGAACTAAATAGGGTGTAAGTGTGCGGTTGCGAGAGTGTGTGTGTGTGTGTGTGTGTGTGTGTGGATACATGGGAATGCATAGGACGTTGATATAGGAGCGGGAAAGGGAACCTCATTTTTTTCTCCTAGATCTTTTGCAGTCTGTGCACATTGTGTTAGCGACTGGGTACGAATATGTGTGTTTGTACGACGCGAGTGTGATAAGACTGCTTATTTCTAGTTATAACCGGTTGGGGCTTCTTTAAAATGACTTCCAGTCTTTCGTGCCCCATAAGCAGTAGTGAACGTTGTTATAAGGGGACGAGCGCCGCAGCCCCTGCGCATACACTCGGGTCCCACGTATAAATTCGCAAACACAGGATTGATGATGGTAGGGACGCTGTTGGGATGAAAAGGGAACTCACCAGATGATGATGATGATGAGGGACATATATTTATATATATGCAGGGAAAGCGATGGATAGTGCAGATAGATTCTCTCATGCTATATGGTTGCTTTGCTCTACTACTACTACTACCTCAACTGTATGAGTTTTATTAATTTACATTAATTATAGCGAGGCAGGAGAGATTTGTGGCAGTAATAGTTGAGTGGTAAAGGATCTCTCAAGTAGTAGAATAATTACCTGAATTACTCTCCTCGACTCTCACGACTCCACTGAACCGCGTGAATACAGGCGTCTGCTGGAACCATCATCCACATTTTCCCCCAATATATATTTTACCAACCGCTCCCTTCTACAATCTCATTGTACTTGGCTACACGAAATAAGGGCATTGACATGAGGGGTTAAATGGAAGGGAATGGGTTCGAGAGGCCTGCACCCTGGGATTGGGAAAAAATGGAGAGAGGTGACCTAGTTCACCTTTCAGTGAGTAAACTTGTCAACGTTTTCCACGTAGATTTCCTGGAATTATCGGGTGGTGAAGGTGATATTTTTCACCGGGTCTGTTTTGGGAGCACTTGAGGCTGCCACTGATCCCGAATGGGTAGAAACTCAGGAAGATCAGGTTCCTCGTGTAATCCTGTACGAGTTCTTTAGAGAAATATAAGGATGAGTAACTTTAAATGTGAGACGGCCGCCAAGAAGTACTACTTGGTTACTTGAGACCGGTAGTAGTAATAATAATAGCGTGCGACAGAAGAAGGAAAAAGTTGGGACAGCCGTGATGGGAGTGGGCAAATGGGAAGCGCATATACATTTCCCTAAAGCGCATCGAATATTCAATTAAGTTCTTATGTCAGCCGGGCTGAACTCGGTGACATTTCTACGGGATCCGGACTTGGTGGTTAAGCATTGTCAGCAACTCGAGCACATATACACATTCGCACACACGCACTCACCCGGACATGATGCCGCAACCGGGCTCTTCTCTGCTAACATTATTTTCGCCCTATCGATCCCCTTTGGCTGTGGCAGTTAGATAAGATCTGAACCCATGGCGGGTGTATTGACTGGGTTTTCGAGAGTCTATATATCCGCCTGTGTCCGCACGTGATTATGATTTCCCTACCCCATGTCACGGTAATAAGTCAGAATTGGGGAATTTCCCCGATGTAGGTCGTGGTAGTATAAGTGGAGTGTATACTATAGTAATAGGGCTGAGGCGGGCTACTAGCCTTTGTTCTCTACGACTCCTGGCGTGTGCTGTATGAGTGTATGTATGTGTCCTTCTAGTAATTAACATTAGACAGGAACAGGCTGTATGGTGACACAGAGAAAGACAGGGAGAGCCATTGAGCGAGCGATAGAGGGAGAGAGAGAGAGAGTCTGCAGAACCGGGGAAGGGGAGTTGATCCGGTTGCAACTGTTATATGAGAGTCTCAGCCGTACATTTGGGAGACATTTCACTCGGAGTGCGCATCTTTTCGGAAAGTAACGACTGCCTTTCGGTTCTCCGACGACTCACCACCACCATCATAGGGCCTTTGCTCCACAAACTTCTGCTCTCTCTCCCAGTCCTCCTGCCTGTCCGTGTGTGAAGTTCTTTTGCTCCGTCTGGTGCTCCTCTCTGCTCTCTTGCTGGCACAGAGTATTTGTATTATATGTGCGGGAAGGAGTGTGAGAGAGTCGGGACAGGAAATTATTTCTGTGAGTGCCAAAAAGTGTGATATTTCTGATGTCTACGCTGCTGTGCGGCTAAGGTGTTGGTGCTCGTTTACGTGTGTGTGTCTGTGAGGAACTATGTCGAAGCTGCGGCAGAGTTGATCATCATAGTTGCTAAATCCTCCAGCATTTGGGATCCTTTTCAAAGCCCGCAATGTGTAGCCTGATTCCAAGGTATTCATTCACCTGTCCAGTCGCTCTTTTACAGTATTATAGCGGGACTATCTCCAGTCTCATTTAAATTTTGTGTGTGTATATGTGTGTTTACGTATCTAACCCAGTTTACCGCAACCTTGTGAGTATGAAATAGTGTCCAGTATGTGTAAACTGTGACGAGCTCAGTGAAATAATAGAGTACTTCACTCTGCGGCATATCCACTCACTCACTCTGTTCCTCTCTCTCTCTCTCTCTCTCTCTTTGCATAATCAGGACATGTATAGGATTAGCACGAATTGTGCAACGAATTATGATTCCGTCTCTCGTTCACTGTGTTGGCCTGTGAGTTGAATTATGCGGTTCGTGAAGTCGTCCTATATCACATTGAGCTGATGACGTCTCCTGGACTGCTCTCTGAATGCTAAAATCCCATTGGCTCGTCCCACTGCGGTGGTACATATGGCTGGTGCGGTGGGTTTTCATGTGGAGCATCCCTCTATAAGTTACTCACAACCTCAACGTCTATTTTGCTAACAGAGTGTTTTAAAGTTAATCCCCATTATTGTGATTGTAATAGATTGGCGATCGGAAAATAGTGGGTTTGAATGGTGTGAGATTTTGTATGTATGCAATATAGAGTATGTTTGAAACAGTCGCATTCTCTGAGAGTAACCAATGTGTGACCGTGTGCGCATAATGGATTGTGTGTTTGCAAGCTTATGGAGGGTGTACGTGTGCGTAGCCATGTTGGGCGTGTGTGTCTGCATGTGTCTGGTGAGCCCAAGTCTGTGTATTATGATGGCTCTCTACGATGGAGCTTATTTGATCAAATAATCCCCGTCTCTTTAATGCTGTTACATACTGTAGAGAAAAGTCTGGTGAGATACCATAAGAAATGTAATGGTGCCCACACTAATGTATCCCTCACATTGTACACTTTTGGCTGGCTCGGAGTTGAGTTGGGCTTTTCAGAGACATTGAACGCCGCCGCCGCCGCTTCCGCCACTACCACATACGTGGCTTAGAACCGTGAACGGGGAATATAGTTGTAAAATTTGTTATCATCACGCTCTGAACAAGATGAGATAGGCTCACTTCTGCTACTACGACCAGCTCCGAAATGTAGTTGGAGGAACAATACTAATGGCTTTCAGCTGACTTTAAGTTATAAGTAGAAGTCGTAGAGAGGCTTGAAATTAAAGGAAATTAATGCTGACACACAGAGCAGTCGTGTGGGCTTGCAAGAGCCAGGGAGAGAGAGAGAAAGAGAGTTAACGGTGAGACAGGATTAGAGAGCAGTGCACTTTGAGTATATAGGTTGGCCATGGATTATGCCAGACCATAATATCATTGTATGGTGTGGAAGCTCGTGTGCGGGAGTTAATTTAATTATTGAAAAAGTTGAGGGTGAGGCGTCAGTCTTAAACTCACTTTAGCTCTTCCTCTGTATACGAATTCAGTTCAGTCGTTGCCGCCTTCGTCGTTGTCCTCCTGGTAAGATAGGAGCGTGCGGAGCAAATTCAATTATCGGCGGTTTATATTCCAAGGCAAAACTGGTCCATGTATTAGCATTCATATTAGCGGAGGAGCTTGAGAGGGTGGGACACACGTATTATGCATGTGCATAGGGAAGGCACATATAATAATATTTCTCACGAATAACTCAATATAGGTACTTATAGAGGCCGTCAGACATTCGGCCCTGCTATTACTACAAGGTAAACCCGGTCATGCATACGGGAGGTCTCCTAACATGTATTTTCTGGGGGAGCTAATGCTGTAATGTTTTAATGGGAAATACAATGGTCTCCAAATTCGCATCCGCACATACGTAACATCCGAAGTTAATTTCATGTGTAAAGTATACTGTAAGGAGTGGCTGCTGGCGTCGTCAGCTCCCGTGTCATTAATTGCTCGATCAGCAGCAAGCAGCAGAAGCAGCAGCAACAGTCATAGTTTGGAGTGCAAACAGACTGGGATGGATGAGCCCATATGCATACTACGTGGGCATTGGTGGAGCATGATTGTGTGATGATGATCGTAATTTAATTCATACTTGGGATTGTCACTACACTATCTTTGTCGTAAATTAGGAAGGAAATGACAAAGTGTGAGCTAGAGGCGTCAGCTAACTCATCACGTCTCAAACTTCCACATGGTCTCACCCATGTGGCTCGCTCGTCGTTGTTGTTGTTGTTGTCTATCCCCACTGCTGAGAGATACTTCAGTGTTATGGTGAACCATGAACGAACTTCATGATAGTCTGATTAGCTGTCCAAGTTATTATTTACACAAACGCCTGGACTCTCCCATATCCACATGTATATACCATTGAACTGTGTGGCTCAAAGTAAGGTCCTTTGGAGTCACTCATACAACAACATAACCATCCGCATTGCTCTGAAGTGAGGTGGTAATTCTCTGTGTAGGTGAAATTATGCTCTCGTACTTTTTAAACGGTAATATTATTATCGTTTATTTTTTTTCACGGGCGAGCTTACAGTAGGGACGGACCTTATCAGTCAAGCCATTGTATGTATTGTGTGTGTTTTGGAGCGAGTGTGAGCATAATGCTTCACAGCTATTGAGATAATGTAATATTTATGATGGTCACAGCAGAAGAGGAGCATTGCGGGAGCTGGAATGTGCTCATGTGAGCCAGCCGGTATGCTAGCCATACCTCGTGGCTATTAATGCTACCCCGCCTCTCGCTCGTACTCCATATTATTCCAGCCATGCTCCAGATGTTGAATATTCTTCAAGTTTCCACGCTGGTCTGGCGTAATCGTAATCATACTGATCTCCATTAACATTCTCTCTTGAGAGTTAATGAGTGAGGGACTCTTGCAAAATGGCCACGTGACCGCACTATTTTGTAACCTTCCTGATTCCATTGTGAGTATTCTATGGCACACTAGCACGGCACATATTTGCAAAGGGATGACACAATAATTGAGAGATTCTTTGGAGGTAATTTTCACCGTTCCAATAATAATCATAATAATATCCTACCATTCATTTTCCTACACAGAATGCCAAAGTTCGGCCGGACAGGGTGTCGGATGGATAATCTAATTTGTGTGGGGAATAATAGGGGAAATTGGGGCGCGGAAATAAACGGCTTAACTTCATTCTCTCCTTCGGAGAGGAAGCCGGAGGAAAAATCTAATCACGTCAGCGGATTTTTTTTGCCAAGGCGACCTAATCCCCCTGCCGCCCTTCCCCTACGTATATAACCTCTGCATGTTGGTGTATGTGTGTGTTATGACTTGAAAGTTTTCATAAATCTGCGCCCTTTGACACCAACTCGATGACAGAGGAAGAGAGAGTGCCACTTACGTACACACACCATGAACGAGTGTATATATGCTTGTGCGTGTGTAAGACTTGTGGGAGATATCATTGACAGGTTACATAAGGGAAGTCCCATTACCTTCGTCATGTAGCTCAGACATGATGAACACCAGCATAGTCTTTAAGGTATATTTGTATCTGTGGGGGCTGCAAGGCGGACGTCGGAAATTTGGAAAGTAGTTTGCTCCAAATCGTTTGCTCTATTCAATGTTGATACATATGATAGTAGACTGTTCATCATCGATTCCAGCCGGGATGATTTAAGGCACTTTATCCTTGCCCCCCCCTTTCCTATGTCCAACCAAGTGTTGTAGGAGATTTTGCAGGGAGTGGACCTGGGTTATGTTTATATATACACACGCCGTAATGAACTATATATCCTTCTGTGCATAGTGGGTTCGGAGACTTTGGAAAAGAATTGCGAATGCGAGGCCCAGAAATCGATACACAGGCTCCCACTGGATTAGATGTGGCGCTGAAAGTGGAATTTGTTGGACCATATCAACTACATCCACTGTACTGTGTGTGCCACTGTGCTATAAAGTAATGACGTCATGGACAGGCGTGAATGCACAGAGCTAAAAGGGATAGCTTCTCTTCTTCCACACAGTAAAGTCCATTCCGCCATGCATAATATTTGTCTTAGCTGGATCCAACCGAGTCAAACCAGACAGGCCGAAAAAGAAGATTAGGAGTCATTTCTATCTCTGCCCCTAACTTCTCTCTGCTAAATATGAATGAGGGCTCATCATCATCATCTTCTTCTTCGCCTATGCAATGCAATGGAGTAGGAGCAATAAATTTCATGGAATCAGATATTCTCTCCTCGTCAATATAACTCATTCCTCCTTGCTACAACCAGCCGCGGTGATAATTGGGGGAGATGCCTACGTGTGCGTTCGATGTGGTGACCCGAGAGGTTGATCGCATTAGCTACGACGCACTACGCACAGGACGTACAGTGATTGACACAGAGGATTTTTAATGGCAATGACAGACAGCAAGTGGGACTATGAGCCGTAAAGCCGGTTTGCATAGAGTATGTGACTGTTGTACTCGTGGAAGTGCGTGCGGATTTCACGAGGTCGTGTGTATATTTTCCGACGGTGAATACCACCACAATATGATAAAGCACACTATGTCTGTGAGTTTGAGTTGCAAAGGGTTGCTCCTATTCAAGTAGCTTACGTATGTACACCACTCCGCATTTGTTTGGAAAAATAAGCCTATATAGATGGATATGTTTTTCTCTTTCTAGTTGTAAACTCCAGCAAGGTGCTCGAGACTTGGTGATCTGACTGAGAGAGTGAGGCGGCACAGAGTTGGTTGGCCTACTCATCATCATCAACAGCAACAACATCAGGAGGAGGAGGAGGAAGATCAGGATCATCGTCACCAGCAGCCAGCGCACATCATCCGTATATACAGACAGACGCCCGTGGCTCTCGTAGTTGTGGTGTGTGCGTGTGCGTGAGTGTGAGCGAGGATATTATTGTTGTATTGTGTGGGAAAATAGCAGCGGCAGCGACGGATTTGCGGACTACGGGGAACTTACACACACACACATGTATAAATATATACTTGATTGAACGGAAACATCTCTGAACGGACTTGGAAAAATCGACGGGACAAACAGTACGGCAACGCACTCCCTCCTGCATTCTAGTCGAAAGCGAACTTTGTTGTTGTGCAAATAGTGTTCATGTTATTCTAAAGTTACTGCATTGCCGGGAAGCTTTAATCAGAAGTTAGTGCCTGACTCTATATATTTTATCTCTATCTCTCTCCATACTATATATATACATATACATACATTACTATTATACCATATTATTCCTACATCACTACCGCTTCTACGACGACGACGACTGCTATTACTACTACTAATACTGTGACCATCAAACTCTCTACTCCCTTGACTGAGTCAGTACTCCGCGGATCTTCGTACCAGCACCATCAACTGGGACGACATCAGGTGACTGAAGAGACGGCAGCGTGAGGAGCAGTAGTAGTACATAGTACTCACATTCCCCAGTATATTTCGTATAACAATCACTGAGCAAGGATGTAGTATATTTCCGAAAAAAACGTTCCAAAATCAATTCACACTGCCATTTGAATCTTTTCTTGAAAATCTTCCAAACTTCCAAAATATTCTTGAGAAACTGCTGCTACTACTACTACTGCCGATTCCTCGTATTGAAGCCAAATTTAATCTTGTACAGAGAGAGAGTTTTCATGTATTAGACTTCTTGGACGACTCCTGCTACTTGTTAATAATAATAATAATCATCATCATCATCATAATAATAGTTACCGGACTCTAAAGTTTTTGGGGCAGAAGACGTTAGTAGTAATTTCACTTGTATTCTTGTTACGAAGATCCGAAGAGATCACACCACCATCACCGGTTGATTGTGACGCTGCAGAGACTCGGACTTCTGCCAGTGCGTACTCCAGCTGATCCGGGAGGCAGTTTTGCCGCACACTTCTGAGGAGGAGGAGGAGGAGGTGGAGGAAGAAGATTTGCTCTAAGACCAGTTTCTTGTGCCACAGTCAACAGACTCAGGGAAAGCAATATGTCGAGCCAGGTAAGAACTTGCAAATTCCTCATTTTTATCTCGGTGTTGTCATGTACATAAGGGATCATTGTGGTAGATGAGATAGATCATTTACACGGTTATGTGGTGTTATTAATTTTGCATGGAATGGCGTACGTGTAATTCTTGTAATTGTTACGGCGTCGCTCTCATTGTTGCGTACTCAACTGTGTGTTACTACTGCTACCATTACTACTACACTACACTTCTTATTCTTGGGTGTAACGATGCTCCGGTACAGAAAAAGGTATGTCGTCAACATACATTAAATGCATTAGACGTTTATTAACGGCTTTGGACATTACCAACCACACGCTTGCACATGTTTTGTTCATCCGAGCTGTGAGGGATGAAACCCCTATGAAATAATGCCCCACTGCCGTGTCGAGCCGGCAACCCCTTTGCCGAGCAAGGAACAATTTAACGCATATAACAGGCTTGTGCCATAATTCCAGCCTGGTCAATTATGAAATGGCGGCTCTCCGGCACTATGCCGCGTATACCATTTTATTTGAGCTTGAACTGCTTTACAATTTAGATCACTTAGTTTTTCCACGTGTGAACTCCTCAATGTGTACATGCTACCTGCTATGGTGTTACCTTGAGAAGGGAATATGATGACTGAATTTGTTTACTGCTTGCGAAACCCATAGAAACGGGTTCGAACTGCATGCTTATGCCTTATGTATATGTGAGTGTGTAAGTGTGTGTGTGTGTGTATGTGTGTGTGCCTGCGTGATGTAAGCTTGAGTGAGCTGCGGCTCCGGTTAGGAATTATTAGCCAGGGTTATATTCTTGTCGCGACCATGCCAAATGGCCTGCCACTACTGTGTGAGTGGGCTATATTCGTTTATTAGAAATGCGACAGCGTTCGTGAGCGTGCATTTCCAGACGGGCTGAATTCATCATTAGGGGACCTCGTGCTGGCTGATTCGTGTGGATTTGTCGAGTGTAGGCGAGAGTAGTAGTAGTAGTAGTGTTCGTGAATTAATGCAACCCAGTTTTGTGGGCCTATCCGAAATTTGCCAAGAGCCACCTCGAGATAACCGCTAATCTTCTCCAGGGAGAGCTTCACCATTGTCACACCGCCATGGCCCATGTGCCAAATGCTCATAGCCATGCTCCCCTACGTCCTTTAATGTAATCGGATCACATCTCGATATAAAGACTTCATTGGAGATGCCAGACGGGGTGACAGACTCTATGGTAATATTTGTTAGGTCTATTCCCCTCACAGAAATATGACGATAAGAAGAAGAAGAAGTTGGAGTGGAATTTTTAAAGCGACAAGGCATGTGAGAGATGGTAGAGTAGTAGTAGAAAATATTCCATGAGTTTTTCAATGTAGGGCGAACGTAGGAAGCTTCAATACTTGGGAGAGCAGGGACTGAGGAGTTCCATCCTTGAGGCTGCGGTGAAGCGATATGGTGAGCATATTATTATTATCTGGGACCTACGCATAGACGGAGCTGATTATTCCCTACCAGCCTTCCCATGCGGAGGAGATAAGCCGTTTAAGATAAGATGCAATTATTTCAAAGGTCTTTTTACCACGGAGCGTCCCCTCCGCTTCGATTTGAATGACGTTGGCTCTACAGCCGCGGCCACAGTGAGAGGGGCTGAGGATCCTCTGCGAAATTCATTAGTGATGGGATCATAATCCCAGTACAGTAAGCTAATTCAAATGAAATTCGCCAAATGAATGGCGAAAAGGAGAAGTGTGTATGTAATCATGGCACAGAGAGCAGTGCTCCAAGGTGCGCTCTGATTACGACTACTTGAAGAAAAATTGAGTGGATTTTCTACATACTGGGACGAGGGTGGGAATTCCAGAGGGTTTATCGCAAATAAAATTACAGTGTGAAACCAATATGTGAGTCCCTACCACTATCCCAGCCAGTTAAGCACTACTACAACTACAGGGCTAAATACTCACATAACCGACGTGGTTTACGATCACACTCCCCGCCACCACTGCAGTAGTCAGATTATGGGAAATTGAGGAGTGCGGAATGCGGTGACACAGATGAATTATTGATAGTGACGGATTTTAATGTCACCACACATAATTTACCCCTGCCTGTATTGAGCCCTGCTCGCGTCGGCAGCCACTGTCAAAACCGTCCGTCGCCGCCATTACTCCACGGCTTATTTCATTGCGGCCTCAGTTGTCCCATATATTGAGCGTAGAGAGATATAATCCCTTGGCCAGAGACACCCAAGTGCATATAAGATAAGGTCAGAGAGTGCTCCATATTTTTGCGAGTGTCATAGCGGTATGTCGTCGGTGAAATGGCAATAAAGGTGATATGGATTTGCTAGTACACTCCTGCAGGGCCTGACAGGCGGCTCTCACCGTTGACATGCATGTCGTGTCTCACTTCCAATTTACATCAAACGTCATGTATCTAATCGGACAGATGCAGGAAGAGGTAGAAAAAAATAATGGTACGCCGTTCCCCTGATGAGGGGAATGACGACGATGACGACAACAGCAGCAACAACCTCGACAGTAACAGTAACACAGAGAGTGAAATGTAAATATGGGAGAAAATAGTTGTTGAATTATTTATTTGTTTTGGAATTGGGCGCGTACCATATAAGACACATTTTTCTCGTATTCTTCCCTACTTCCTGTCTACTATGTGAATGTATGTCTGCATGTGTGGGTGAATAGTTTGAGCGTCAGGACTCGTATCGGGCAGCCACGATTTCCACCGTCCCTGATGACAACCTCACCAGCATGGGTAAACCAAAGGTATACATATATATCAGATCGAATGTAACTTCTGGGCGAAGAAGTAGAGGAGAAAGTTTTTGAAAAAAACTCATCTCTGTCAGCCTATCTCGGTTCTCTTCTTCTTCTTTTTTTTTACTACTACTACTCTCCGCCGCCCTCTAAATAAATTGACACACACACGCACTACTGTACTGCACCGTACTCCAGAGTGTAGAATCCTGGAGTATCTTCTTCAGCTCTATTGATTTCTTCCATCTCCGTATATACTGTTCTGGATTGGAGTAGTAGTGTGAAACCATGTTTTTCACTTCGGCTCGTCTAAAATCCTGCTTCTTCTACTAGCCATGATGCTGCTACTGCGGTGGCGGCTTTGCTTCCTACTCAGCCTATTACTCTGCCGTATATTCCTCCAAAGACAAATTATAATGTTAGGGGGAAAGGTGTCTCCTGAGTAAATCTCTGCTTAGGGTTTTTCACAGAATCTATTGGAGTCACTGATTATATCTGTGAGTACCGCATCGATCCGGAATAATTCCATCGAGTATCGTATCATCGCTACGAGGAGCTTTCCTCCGTAACATATTGGGATTCACGTATTTACCATGCGTATAGTTCTTGTAATAATTTTGCGCGTGCCATTTCCTCGGTGTGCATATACTATCCTTGCGGTAATAAATTTTCTCACTTCAGAAGGAATCTGTCCCGTCATTCAGAGCCTCGCACGATGGAGATTCAGGAGACGGGAGTGGAGCACGGGAGAGTGAATTGAATTCTTTACCAGTCCAGGGCTCATTGTCATCTCTGCTGTCACTTTTCCCTACCTATTTTTTATAGTCATCTTCAAATTACGTACGAACCAACGTGAGTACGACACACACACACACACACAAATACTCACACACACAGGCGTAAGCAGAAGACACGGGCAGAGAAACTGAGGGCGGAAAATGATGTGATATTCTTCCAGACTATCTCCGCCTCTCACGTCGTACTACTGGGAGAAGTATATGCACCATCTTAACTTGCCGACATACTATTATCTCCCCGCTGCTGCTGGCGGTAGTGCCGCCTCTCTCTCTCTCTTTCTCTTCCTCTCCGAGTTTTTTCTTCGTTTTTCCTTGACGTAAAACATTTTTGCGCTGGAATTTTGCCAGAGAATAGATCCTGGCGTTTATATACACACACGGATGTAATGCTATAGGCTCACTCACTCAGAGGACGACCTAGTCACTACTTCCTCTGCTCCTCCACTTCTACCAGTGCTACTGCATTCATGTGACTCGGATGTCGGGAAAGAAATTCTCTCTCTGAAGCCCCTAAAGCTGGAATTTAGGGTTGCTGCTGCGGGTCCGGGGAAAATTATTATGGATCAATTTTTCTTTACTACGACTGCTACTCCTACTCCTCTTCTCCGTCTGGCCTGTATGTAGACTTGAATTTCACCAGAGTAATCGACTGGATTTGTTCCGCCACAATAACCCTACGTGTGTCACTTCCAGTCTCCTCCAAATCCACAGGCGGTCTTTGCCTCCATGATTATGGGATAGGAATAGGAGACGACGGATCTCGGTATATAAATTCATCTAGTTCCAAATGTTCGATCCAGAAAATGCGAATCCATCAGCAGACAGAGGATTAGTTGAGAAAATGAAGCAGACAGGCTTGAGGCTTGTTTGGAGGAATGCAGCGGGACCAGGATGCTGAGCAAGCAAATGAGCGGGGAGGTACTTGTTATCTATTGCGAAAATCTACTGCTGCTCCCGCTGCTCATGAAACCAAAGCTGCTGCAGGCCTCCCTGTCTCTCAGTGAGGCGGACGAAGACCTTTGTCTGCTGTGCCAGTGCGCGTCTTGACGGGACAGCTGATTGAACTGGATGCAAGACATGGAAAAAGTTAAAAAAGTGAAGGATATGTGTGTCGGTATATATTGTAGATAATCGAAATAGATCTCTCTCTCTCTCTCTCTCTCTCTCTCTCTGGGGTTTTAAATAAATGTATCATGTCAGGAAATTTGAATAGACCGAAACCTCGTTGCCCTCATTTTGAAAGCTTGCTCACGTGTTTATTTGTGGAGCTGACTGATTGCGTGTGGTTATCAGAAGGTCTGTAGTTAGTGAGAGTCTTGGCAGGAGTTTTCCGAAGGTGAAGTTTCACTGGCTTCACTTTAGTGCCTTCCGGATGTAAATAAAGATAGTAGGCCTGTTTACATTGAAAACTGATGGGGTATTATGCAAAGTCGGAGAGTGGAGCTAACTATGTGATCTCCATGTACTTGTGAGCGGACCAGACGTTGAGAGTGATTCTAATGAGGGTTTCGGGGAGTTGATACTACTAGCGCACCCCGTGAGCACGCTGAGGCGGGAAAGATCAGGTTTAGTGAGGTTTGTGCATAGTTTTGTATAGGTTTGGGTTCCCTTCCCCACAGTTTACAAATCATTTTGAAGATTTATAACCAGATTTTTAGCAGATTTATTTTAAAGTTGGTCCAACTAGGTGCACCAAGTCTTCTCGTGCATTTTGTCCACCAATTTCTTATCTGCTGAGTCATTCAGTGTGTTTATGTGTGCGTAGACTTCGAGTTTTGCTGTGTTGTACCCATTAGGACTTCAGTGCTTGGCTCGCTGCCTTATTTTTCTTCATCTAAATTCCCGTCTTCCTGTTCTCTTTTCCCTGTATAGCGGATGACGCTGATGGGAGAAATTAAATTATTGGCGCGGGAGTGTCTGTATGTGCTATTGTGTGTGTAACGGGAAACTGCGAGTGGGTTTTATGGGACAATACCAATACACGGAAAGTCATGAAAGTTAGAAAGCGAGAGTGAAGAGAGGAGGAAAAGGGGAAATTTTCTTCTATTACGCACATACATATGCTCCTCCGGATTCTGTCAACCTGGCAATAAGGATACTTACAAAGCTTCAGTAGTTATTATGGCAAGTTAACCTCCTCCTCCTGCTTGAATCCCTGTGAATTGAGTCAGTTACCGTACTTTGGTAGTTGCTAAGAAGAGTGTGGAAGATATGAGGAAGGATTCGTTACGGGAGAGAAAGTTTCATGATTGCCAATTTATTGTGTAGTTAGCCTCTGTTGTTGTGTTGCTTTTTTTAAATCCCTCCGCGCGAGCCTCTTATGTTTAATGGATCAGTCGCCTCAACGAGCTGTATTGGGGAGAATTTCGGAGGAGCCGAGCCCTCAGGAGTCGCATCCTTTGCTTAGAGTGCCTCTGGTATGGTATTTATTGACCAGAACCGCGGAGGATTTCCTTCCATGATTCTCTATCTCTCTCTCTCTCTCATATGATTATCACTTTCAGACCTGCTTTTTTATGTCATCTGTATGCCACCGCATGTTCGTTATTATACCTACTATACGCTTCTTTACGGATACATCTTTGAAAGACATTCGTGTTGTGCACTCTGACTAATAACGTTTGTGCTCACACTGTCGAAATCTTGTATTTAACTAACCAAACAACGGGATTAATGATTCATGAAACTAATATTGTGCGGGATCTTTATTCAGGCGAAGAAAGGGAAGGGGAAGGATAAGGATTTGGATAATCTTAAACAAGAATTAGACATCGATGACCATAAAATCCCTATAGAAGAACTATATCGGAGGTTACATACCAATCCAGACACTGTAAGTTGATATTTTCTCAGAAATATTTCCAATATATTCTTATGTATGTAGTGTGCCAAGTTTTGTGTGGTTTTGGTGTGGAAAAGTTTGACAGGTCGGATGCAAACTACTGTTTTGGAGTAACTCAGCAGAGTCAATATATTTAAATGAATGGGGAAATTTTCTCATTGGAATTCCGACGTCGGTGCTCTTCAAGTCTGCTACCTTAATTATTATTCTTCCTCGTCGTCAACGGGACGAAAATAGATTTTTTGATGTCTTAAACTGTAGGATGCTTTGTTGCGATGATGCATGCAGGGAGGATCATGAGGTTTTCTCAGAAAACTACAGTTAAAGAAAAGTATAAACTACTATTCCAATTTCACATCCTTCGTTACAGGAGTTACGATAAACAGGAAGCGTTGAGGATAAAAGAGCTGGGTGCTGATTACGAGCTGAATTCCAAATGTACTCTTAAACTATTTCCTTGAAATACTACTTTGTCATTCCATTAACCCCCCAGCAGGGGTATTTTACTAATAGGGACCTAAGGAGAAGGATACAGTATTTTTTTATTGACTCAAATGAGTTTTGTAGTATCTTTCTGTAAGCATTTAAGATGGAATTAGTGAGAGCTCGTAAGAGTTTGAGGAAGTCACATATCTTGAGTAATTGATGAATTGTTTTTTTCTTCGTTCTAATCTTGTTTGTTGTTCCACGGAGGAGGAGACGGGGTTTTGTGAGTGTTGTGGGAATGGTAGTGTGTGATTTATGGGAGTCAGCATGAGTTATCATTTGTCCATGTCTCAAGTTGCCTTTAATAATGTTTCCAGGGATTGACGAATGCGAAGGCGAAAGAGAATCTAGAGCGTGATGGACCGAATGCCCTTACACCGCCAAAACAAACGCCCGAATGGGTCAAGTTTTGCAAGAACCTCTTCGGTGGTTTCTCCCTTCTCCTATGGATCGGTGCGATCCTCTGCTTCATAGCCTATTCCATCCAAGTGGGCACGTACGAAGATGCGGTTAAAGACAATGTAACTTTTCTTCTATTATTTACACGGATAATGTCGTCCAATTACTCTCTCTCTCTCTCTACGTCTATGACTTGGGAGCTCAGCGTCGTCAAAGCTCTGCGACTCTTGCGGGGTGTGACATTGGGCGGTGGTATGCTCCACTATCTGCACATCCATCCCAACCTACCTAGTTATTATGTATATATGTACGTAAAGTACGACCAGAGACTCGCGTCTGTGGTGAGGAGAATGCAAGTGTGGTGGTACTGGGGTTCGGGTAAATTCGTCCATTTTATACCTTGCCATCCCGTAGGATTTAGAGTTTTGCGGATCGAACTCGTCGTCGTTGTCTGCAGTGTGGCTAGTATGTTCTTCAAGGTTCTCTCTCCCCCTTTCACCCACTTTCTGTGGTCAGCACATCCTGAATCTTATAAATGGAAGGTCTTGTCGAGGCACATGTACATGTTTTATGATCCAGATCGATGCTTCTGGAAAACAACACCGCTAGCACCTCACCTTTCCTAGTCCCCTTTAAAGTACTATGAATTGAAAATGTATTTCTTTATATCAGGCTTTCTTCTTTCCCTGGCTCCACGTAAGCAGACACAAATCAATTGTGGAGAGTATGTAGGAAGAGAAAGGGAATTTCGCGCGGTGAATTTCATTTGAATCTCCGAGTTCTGATTTATTGTAGCTGAAAAGGTGAGCTTTGAAATGTCCCAGCACTCCCTCCTAGAGCTAGATTTATCCACCTCCCATTGCAGGCTATTATGAAAACTTAATTAGTCCTTAAGCATCTTTGATTCCCAAAGTTAATTCCGTGCTCATAAATTGTAGCGAATTTTCATTATATTGGGAGAGTGGGAATGGAGTGGATACGTCCGAGACATGAGCATTAGTTGCGCCAGGGAATGTATTCCCAGCCCAGCCCAGCGTCATATTCGCCTATTGTAGGGAAACGCAAGGGGAGATATAAAGAGAATAGAGAAGGGAAGCTGCAGTAGTTTCATCCGGAAGAGCTCAGAACGTCGGAGTGACAAAGGGTTCCTTGGTATGAGGCTGGGAAATAAGTGCGGGGACGATTATTTTCCCCGCGGCGGATCCTCTCCATCTGATTCCGACTCTCTGGAATTCAATAGTTTTCCACTAGCGGGAGTCATGTTTTGCATCGGGCAGTTCCATTACCGTGGCATTGAGCCCGTGCCCTTCGAACATTGGGATTGGTGGGACCCGAGTAGTATAGGCAGATAAGAAGTGGATTTTTCTGCGTCCCGCACACATGTTCGGATGAGACCATGGACCATAAAAGGATACCGAGATGACGCAGTAGATAGGGTATAAATTATCCCGGCCGCGTAGGAGCTGGGAGTAGGTGACGATTGTCTTTATTAGAATTCTTGGGTGGAAGTATTTAGAAATAAGTTTCCGCCTCCACATCTCCTCGTCGTGTAATGAACTCTGTCACTCTCAGACGTGAACAGTTTGGTGAAATGAAGAGGTAGAACTCTCAGTAGAAGGTGAAAATAGGATGGACCAACTCTCCCCCTTGAAACTCAATGCTCACGCCTTCCTAACAACATTTATGACGGACATATTACATGGATTGGGAAAGGGGATTCCGCCACCGTTTCTCTCACGCCCTTAATGTGTTTGGGACATTTGGAATTCTTTGTTCCCGTGAAGGAGAGCTATATTGGGAGACAATGATGAGTTGATCACCATGAGCACGCGGAGCCAGTCACAGGATTGAGTAAATGGAATGCGAACTTGAGATGGAAGTGGTAATGTAATGAAGGGGACGGGCTTGGCGCTAATTAAAATTGAATTTTATTCGAATTCCACAGTTGTACCTTGGCGGTGTACTATCTGTCGTTGTGATCGTCACGGGCTGTTTTTCGTACTACCAAGAATCCAAGAGCTCCAGAATTATGGTATGTAAGCATGGGTTGATATCCTCGAGCTCTGTTAATTAATTGGTTCCTCCAGTTGTGACAACGGGCCTGGTAACGGATGTAATGGGCGTGGGATGACTAATCAATTAACTTTTTTTCCACTCTCGCAGGAGTCCTTTAAGAATATGGTTCCACAATATGCCACTGTCCTTCGAGAAGGGCAAAAGTTAACGTTGAAAGCTGAAGATATAGTAATTGGGGATGTCGTTGAGGTTAAGTTCGGTGATCGGATACCCGCTGATATTCGAGTTGTAGAGGCCCGAGGATTTAAGGTGAGTTAGATTTACTGGGTGAGATTCTTTGAGGGTCTTTAAAATCTGGTGAGGGAAATATAATCATTATTATCTCATTACTTCCTTCAGGTGGATAACTCTTCACTGACAGGAGAATCGGAACCTCAAAGTCGTGGTCCGGACTTCACCAATGAGAACCCTCTAGAAACAAGGAACTTAGCGTTCTTCTCTACCAATGCTGTCGAAGGTGCGCAATGAACATCCTCACTGTATCCCCAACAAGTTCACTTTGATGGTCATGGCAAACTTCAAAAGCCTTTTGTCGACCTGGAAATTGTTGGTTGACGGGAGGGAGCAGAGCGTGAAATGACTTGGCGGGAAATTTATGGTGGGATGAAATATGACGAGATGATTATTTTTTCCACAGGAACTGCCAAAGGAGTCGTTATCAGCTGCGGTGACAATACGGTAATGGGTCGAATTGCGGGTTTGGCATCTGGTCTGTCCTCTGGAGAAACTCCGATTGCGAAGGAAATCCACCATTTCATCCACATCATTACTGGAGTGGCCGTCTTCTTGGGTGTCGTCTTCTTCATCGTGGCTTTCATTTTGGGCTACCACTGGTTGGATGCTGTCATCTTCTTGATCGGTATCATCGTCGCCAACGTACCGGAAGGTCTTCTCGCCACTGTCACGGTACGTTCCTACCCTTGTTAGGAGCCTCCCTGTGTTAGGCCTTATCGATTTGCTCCACTGTCAAACTTGCGTCCGCCCAACCTTCAGAGCCGCTTTTCTGATACATGAAGAGGTGGTGGGGATGATGCCGGCGGATGGGAAAATTTTCAATGGAGTTATCATTTCTGAGTTTTTTTTTGTGGGTAGGCCGCAATTGTGCGCCTAGTATCCCGTATATTACGTGATGATTGCGTTCAAATTGTGAAACGTGTAGGTCCTACACGTTTCACATTGTGCAGACAATGAGTAGGTTTCGGTGGAGGTTGGAGGTGGTGGTCGTGGTGGTGATGGTGGTGTAGTAGGGCAGGAGATTGTACGGGAGGGATAGGCGGTAGATAATCAATATTTCCCATCCTACTCCCAACCAGTATCCTACCGTGGTGGTGGTAGTGGAAAGTAGTGCATCGTGGATCCCCGCACAGCCTTTTTACCTCGTGGACGGACTACAGGCGGGGAGGGGATGCTTTGGCTTATGCGAACGCGAGTACGCGGACGTAGCCGGGGAAACTTGGCAGCATCGGCTTCTCAGGCCCTCGCCCAAGTGCTTGTAGTTTGCCGCATTGGGCTTTCAAGTGGAAATGCTGACTGGAAACTCTTTGTAGTACGAGTAGTTATGGCGGCATTCCACGCACGGACGCATAGTGGAAAACTCTGTAATGATCTAATTATCCAGTCGAGTTCAGTGGAGAATTTCCTCGCAGTAGTATCGAAGTCATTCCTGTGTCAGATCCAAAAACGAGGAGAAAAAAATGTTTCAGTTAGGGTGTGGTTGGGAATAAAATGCTTGGATGGGAGAGCTATTGGTAGAGAGAGAGCTCTTTTAGCTAAATGAAACTCGTTCCCCTCTCCGTAGGTCTGTCTCACTCTCACGGCTAAGCGAATGGCATCGAAGAACTGCTTGGTGAAGAACTTGGAAGCTGTGGAGACTCTGGGATCCACCTCAACGATTTGCTCGGATAAAACTGGAACCCTGACTCAAAATCGGATGACTGTCGCTCACATGTGGTTCGACAATCAAATCATCGAGGCCGACACCACGGAGGATCAGTCTGGAGCCCAGTACGACAAAACAAGTGACGGATTTAAGGTCAGTCCCACTATATGAGAGTGGGGAGAGGAGGGAGCACAGGATTTACTCGGAGAGGAGCATCATTTACGAATGGCACGTACAGGCCCTGACGTGTGATGACTGCGATTTTCTATGCTTGCAGGCATTGGCACGAGTCGCCACTCTTTGCAACCGAGCGGAATTCAAGCCGAACCAAGACAATGTTCCCATCTTGAAGCGAGAGGTGAACGGTGATGCCTCCGAGGCTGCCCTCCTCAAATGTATGGAACTTGCTCTCCACGATGTCATGCACTACCGATCAAAGAATAAGAAGGTTTGTGAAATTCCCTTCAACTCGACGAACAAGTACCAAGTCTCTATTCACGAAACGGAAGACAGCAGTGATCCCCGCTATCTCCTTGCGATGAAGGTGAGGAGAGTTGAAAGATTATTTTACACGCTCGAATAGTTTAGCAACGCTTTGGAATATGAAATATGGATGTTTGGAGCATTGTTAGGCATTGAAAAAATACATTTTTGACTTGCATCTCAACCTGGTGACAAGCGGAACTAAATTATTAATGCCCGAATAATGTATTCCCATCTGGTTTTAGGGAGCTCCTGAAAGAATCTTGGATCGATGCTCCACCATTTTCATCGGAGGCAAGGAAAAGGTTCTGGATGACGAGATGAAGGAAGCCTTCAACAACGCCTACTTGGAACTCGGGGGTCTCGGAGAGCGAGTGTTAGGTACGAGACGACAACTGATTCCCAAGTTGTATTTCATCCATTAATGAATGATTGCGTGATTTATTTCCGTGAGAAAGTGTCGTGAGGAATACCTGCATTTGTCCTCGATCTTAAACTTTTTGACTTTTCCCCCCCCTTTCGCTCAGGTTTCTGTGATATGTACTTGCCCTCTGACAAGTACCCACGTGGATTCAAGTTCGATGCTGACGATCCAAACTTCCCACTCTCCGGTCTCCGCTTCGTTGGTCTCATGTCTATGATTGATCCTCCCCGAGCTGCTGTACCCGACGCCGTCGCAAAATGCCGATCTGCTGGTATCAAGGTTATCATGGTTACCGGAGATCACCCTATCACTGCCAAAGCTATCGCCAAATCCGTCGGTATCATCTCGGAAGGTATGAGATAATCACACTCTTCCCCGTCTACTTCTCTCTCATCCCATTATTCATATGGATGTATACATCCCACGTATTCCCCAAGATCAGTCTGTATATAGTAGTGGAAGATTGAATACTGACTTGAATGATTGAATGTATAGGGAACGAAACGGTGGAGGATATTGCTCAAAGGTTGAACATCCCCGTCTCTGAAGTGAACCCACGCGAGGCAAAGGCGGCTGTAGTGCACGGAAGCGAACTTAAGGATATTGACTCGAGCCAGTTGGACGATATCTTGCGCTACCATACGGAAATCGTCTTCGCCCGTACTTCCCCGCAGCAGAAATTGATCATTGTGGAAGGTTGTCAGCGACAGGGTGCCATTGTGGCCGTAACTGGTGACGGTGTCAACGACTCTCCTGCCCTCAAGAAGGCCGATATCGGTATATAGCATGACAAATTGCCCCGCTTTTGTCCAAGTGGTCGTCTGGGAGGGATAGACGTCTGACTCTGGGCTGTTTATTATATTGTCCTTCTCTCCATTCATGTAGGTGTTGCAATGGGTATCGCTGGCTCGGATGTGTCCAAACAGGCTGCTGACATGATCTTGCTCGATGATAACTTTGCATCCATCGTGACCGGGGTGGAGGAAGGACGTTTGATTTTCGACAACTTGAAGAAATCCATTGCGTACACGTTGACATCCAATATTCCTGAGATTTCCCCCTTCCTCCTCTTCATCCTGTTCAACGTTCCTCTTCCACTGGGTACCGTCACCATTCTGTGCATTGATTTGGGAACTGACATGGTAAGTCGTCCCCCCTCCGTAATCTTCCACATCTCTACGTCGACTCTACTATCTCTCTAGGTTACAAATCTCCCAATCATTTCCATTCGGATAGGAACTTCCAGGGATTTTCATTCAAATTTAATGGTAGTTCCACCATGCCAAAGTGGAAGGAAGGAGAAAAAAGGATTTATTTAGGGGAGGGAGTAGGAGGAGGAATTGTGTAGCGATTGAGGGCGAAAGTGAGTTGATCGTCGACGTCGTCGTCGTCCATGAAATCCAAAGTCAAATTTATCTCATCCTTCTATCTTTGAATCTCTCCCAGCGTTCAGCTGTCATACGGGTAGGAGTCATAAATTTCCCTCGCCCCCAAGTTTATACCACTTCAATTAGGATCTCCCCTACAGCATCCTCACGTCCATAGTGACGACGGCAGCTCAACCTCTTTGCCTTTGTCTCTCTTTTTTTCCACTCTCGCTGTTTGACGATAGTGTACATGGTAGTTCTATTCATCCATTTACATAGTTGTACATCCTAACTCTTTTAGCTCTCTTACATATACTCTCTCTCTCTCTCATACCCTGAAAAGTAACTCGTGAGCCGTAGAAACCTTAGTACTCTTTCATCTATAGCGAGAACTTCTAATATGTTGCTGCCATCATCTGGTATAAAATAACCCATTTGAAGTGAACCTAAATAATCTCTGAATTTCTCGAACGTTCTTCTTATTCTTATTATTTTTTATATTCTTCTTACTCTTTCAGTTGTTCAAAGTCGTATCGATTTTACTTTATTTTCTTGAATTTGTTACGAAAAAATAAGTACAGTACACTCAATACCCGGTCACAACGAGTGGTCAGGTATTCCTCTTTCAATTTATATTCCTGTTTGCATGGCCATTCAGCTCAGTTCTTGCCATAAACCCCTCCCCCTTCCCTTTGATGATAATATGCTAATATTACTCCTAATACTAATCCCTGTTATGCCAGTCTCCTGCCTCTGTGCCTATCTGGGAGAGCAGCAGCAGCGAGACACTTCTTTGTCTCCAATTTCCCCGGTAGTTACCATTAGCACTTTCCCTGTAGCCCCGTGGGAGATGCTCCTGAGCCAGTAGTATATTTAGTCATTATTGATGAGCGAGTGCTCTGTAACCTCGTTTGTAGCTGTACCTTACTTACCATAGTACCACGTAGCAATTATTTGAGCTTCCTAGCTTTCTGCAGCGTCACGTAACAATTGCTCACTACTACCAGCATACTGTATTATTGTCACACGTACGAGTGGCAAACACTGTGATCCACAACCTTCCTAACAACAGATCACGCTTGCTGATACTAATAATATCCGTCACTATAGAGACGACTGTAGTGTGGAGGAGAAGATGAGCACTAGACGACTTAAATCTTTCCAGGACGAGACGCCCCAGTAGCAGTATTGTGCTTATCACAGCCGTCTTTACCCAGTCAATACCTATCTTTGTTATGTAGAGTAAAGGAGGTCTTTTCCATTTGCACATTTCTTGGGAAGTATTTAAGGGTACATCAATAGCTTTTGACTCAAAATCTCCATTATTTTCCCACGTGTAAAACTCTACTGCCAGGTGTAGTTTGATCCCTTTTCTGTACTGTTACTATTGGGGCTCTGATTGTGACGGAAAACGAATGGGAGTTTTTCCTCTAGAAGCTTTTCACACTTGGATAGTGAACGCTGAGCACGGGTCCTACCACATATGCGTCTGTATATGCACAGTCCCCACCAACTTTTCTATGGGACAGTTCCGTGGTTGGAGTTGGTGAAAGTGGAGAAATTTGGGTGGAAGGGAATCGCTGCTCAGCGTCCACTTCGAAGTGGGAGGGAAGAGCGATTGAGCGGGCTTTCTTCCGTGATTTTTCCGGATATTTGTGACGTGGTCATTCAGAAGGTGTGATTGTTGTCAACTGCGTAGGTGCCAGCTATTTCACTTGCATACGAGAAAGCAGAGAGTGACATCATGAAAAGGGCCCCTCGTGACCCTACGAAAGACAAATTGGTCAATGAAAGGTAAAAGTTTTTCACCCGCCAGCACGTCCGAGCCTGCTAACCCCAAGTTCGGACTCTTACTGGCTTCTATATACCGTGTTTCGTTGCTTGCTCACAAACCAAAACCAACTTATTGCTGCTGCCCAACAACTTATTTTTTGCATCATATGTTCATTATTGCTCTAATACTTAAAACAAGTGTTTCTAATGCTTTGCACGGCTCCATGTGCTGCCTCTCATGGCTAACATAGTCATAAAAATAATGTGATAAGGTTCATCGCCATCTCGCTTTGTCCAACAGCTGTACGTTACAATACGTTACCTGTTCAGTTTCGTTTCTGTCCGGCCATCAAGTTGTAACTGTGTCTCGTAGTCTGCGGTATATTGCAATTGGATATTGAGGTACACATCACGGTAAGTGGCTTCGCGGTTCATGTGCGTTACTGAATGCACAGTGTGGAGCTAGAGTGAGTTTCGTTGTTGTGAGAGCATCTTTTAGAGGCAGTAGTAGTTTGCTGGCAAGATGATGTAAAAGTCACACACTTCACCACAAAAGCATTGGATGCGTCCTTACTTGCTAGTATAGTTACCATCAGCACTTCCTGAGAGTGAATTCCGAGGATATACTGCTGTAATCGGCAGCAGTGCTTTAGAATGGTACCACTACCACCACACCAGCTCCCAAGGGAAACTTGGCTGGAGCTGGAAATTCCAGCCTGGAATATGCGGCATCGTAGTAAAGGGCCATGTAAATGATAATGTGGAACACTTGTGTGTGTATGTGTGTGTGTGTGTGTGTGTGGTGTTCGGCTCGATACTACTCTGCTCATTAAATTTTAGTCCTAGTCCGCGCTGTGCAACTGCTCTCATTGGATGATATTATTGGTGAAATCGTCCAATTCACTGGATGTAGTAGTGGCATCTTAGTCACGTCGATGTGCTGCTGCTGCTGAGAGCCAGCTATATTGTTGTTGAAATGTGATCTGACTAGCGCTTCCACGTGATTATGTTTCATAAATGTATGTGCATATGTTTTTCTGTACTATGTATCTCCTAGTGTAATCAGGAGAAAGTGCGTGTGTGAAATTATTTTGACTTGATAGTTGTTGTCTTTTCGGTCTTGCTTCTCCCCTTATTTAGGTGCCAGCTATTTCTTTGGCTTATGAGTTAGCCGAGTCGGATATTATGAAGCGTCATCCTCGTGATCCTCAGCGGGATAAATTGGTCAATGAAAGGTACGCGGATTAGTTGTTGTGACGGTGTGTGCCTGCTGCACACGCTGTCCACGTATTTTGATACCTTTATATATTACGGATATATATTTTGGGGGGGATATATATATAACTTTGATCATCACACTTTATAAATTTTTCTATATATATGTTCACGGGTTTCAATTTTTGCATTTCCTCTTGCTTGGAATCTTGAACGAGAGTGAAAATGTTTGGGGAGAGAAAAAAAGATTGAAGAATCTAAGAGACTGAGGGCTGACCTGGATCTATCTGAGGGAGGAGCAGAAGTTTTTTATTGCATGCAATTATAGTAGGGCTGAGGCCAAGGTCTTGTGCTTTCCTTCACATACTATATGCATCCAATCCGCAGTTTTGAGCATGCACTGTGGAGCACTACTATGATTCATCACCTATACGTGCTATTTAGTCGGGTGAAAATGATATGAGAAAAAACGAAGCCAAAATTTTGATTTAGTTACTACAATATTATTGCGTTCGATGGTGTTGCTTTCGATGGTGCCTCCGTAGATACTGAAATGTGTGTGTAAAATTGAGCCAGTGGCAGTGCAAGTCCATGTATCAGTGATTGTGTGGCAATGGGAACATTCGTTGTCACAGTGAAATGCTCCATCTTACCACACCACAGTCATGTTCGACTGGAATATATATGGATAAATACATTTGCGGGAGGGATATTTTATTGCATTGTAAAATATAAACGCGGCGAGGAGGACTAATTGCTTGCTGCTGTCTTCCCACCCACCTCCACATTGTGTGTGTACTCGATGTCGTAATAATGGAAACTTATGATGTGTGCTTTGCGTAGCAGGCTACTGCCGCGTGCCTTCCATCACAGATTGTGGCGCGCGCGCGAAACACTAACTATGAACAAAATTATTAGCTAAAATACACCTGTGATGTTTTGCGTGTATCATTTTGTGCAATATTAGAGTGTGCGCCTTGCTGTGCAGTAAAGTTTGGTAAGCGCTACATGGAAAAGACCAGGTCGCTGCCGCGGATGATGATAAGAGAACATGATGATGATGATGAAGGATAGATAGAGGTAAGAATAACAGTGTCCCTACCATGGTATGTCAAGTGTCATACTTCCTGGAGACTTCACTGCGTGATTCGATCCCAGGGCTGGATGTAACACTACTGAGGTATAGTTACCAGGGTATATACCAGGGTTCACCGACACATACTACGTAGTACTTTCATATGCACAACACTGACTCAAAGCATTTCCATACAGTAGTGATTGATCAATGGTGCTATCGATGTCGTAATTGTGAAACCAAGTCGAGTCTCGGGCGACGCGATGAGAGAGCGTATGATCGAAGACGAGAAATTGTTGGAAGAAACAAAAGTCCGGATGACAAAGCCTGGAGAAGACTATAACAGATTTTCTTGGATTTTTTTCATTTTCTCGTTTCCTCCTTAGTTTTTGATTTATAATTTGATTTTCTCTACGGTTGAAGAAATTTGGAAAACTGACGGAGTTGCTCTATCTCTATTGTGTGTATACATTTAAAATAAAGTAGGAAAGAAAATATAATGTTAAAAGAGTTAGGATGAGGTCGAGTTTGGGGTCGACTAAGTATGGGGGCTTAAGGAGTAAGGGCTGAAAACTTTGAAACAGTTTTGAACATAATTATTAACTGACTTGGGAATTGAACATGGAATTAGGTACCGGCCATTTCTTTGGCTTATGAGGCACCTGAATCGGACATAATGAAACGACAACCGCGTAATCCACGACATGATAACTTGGTTAACCACAGGTCGGTAATTACGGACACTAACTAACTAATACTAAGATATATACTACAAGGTGTGTGCCTCTCACTGTCATTTATTTTCGGTGCCGTTCTCATTCTGATTCCGTTTGCTTTATTCATAACAGTAGTAATAATATTTTATCAAAACATGGTTGTCTTCGTCGTCGTCGTCGTCGGATCGGCGGGAAATTGTGAGAGCGCGATAAACTAGGGAGATTTTGGAGGGGAAGTACGAAGAAACTAACTTGCAACATTTTCGATGGTATATGAAATGATATAATGGCGATGGAGGCTTAATTTTTGCACAGTCGCGAAAGGAAGATTTCACTGGGAACAACGATGTTATACACTTGCCACAGCCACTGATTCCCTCTTGTAAACTCTGGTAATTCCCTACTATGGAAAAATATAAGAGTACGATATAGCAGCCGAATGACAATGCTGGTGACCATGTTCCCATTTTATGAGCCATATGAATAGGCGAAATAAAGTACTGCCCGGTCACCGAGGAAACCCAGTGCTGCTACTACTACTACTAACAATGAGATGAAGAGTATTATAGTGTATAAAGCTTTTTAACAGTCATTGGAACTTGCAAGAGACGAACGATATACATTTTTTGTGCTTTTATGGTCATTGCTTATGCGGGTTTTGTAGTCGTAGCTGTGAACTCTGCTTATGTGCCTCGCTACATTGCGGGTGTTGGGACCAGTGGAGACACTGTGCAGTGTGTGCCAGGGCTAATTTCATATTCTCCATCACCCTACAGATTGATCTCAATGGCCTACGGTCAAATCGGTATGATTCAAGCTGCTGCCGGATTCTTCGCATACTTTATCATCATGGCTGAGAACGGATTCAGACCAGAAATTCTCTTTGGAATTCGGAAGCAATGGGATTCCAAGGGTGTGAATGACTTGCAAGACTCCTACGGCCAGGAATGGGTAAGATGCTGATCATTTCTTACGTTTGATCTCATGGTGGTGGTGGTGTTGCAGCGGGTCTGAAGGAGAGACTTGTGGAGCATAATAAACGAGGTGAAAAGATGGGAAATTCTGGGGGAAACTTTATTGTTTGCCATTCAACCGGGACCTTGCCTTGAGCCTTATCAGCGCCGACAGGCCGTTAAAGTTTTGGCCAAGTTTTACTCCTGGATCAACATGCCCTGCAGAGAGAGGGAGCGGCACTATGTGGAGAAAAGTGTTGAAAAGCTGAGGAAATTCAGTTGACTTCCTTTGTTTTATCACAGACCTACACGGACCGGAAGAAGTTGGAATTCACCTGTCACACCGCTTTCTTTGTGTCCATTGTCATTGTGCAGTGGGCTGACTTGATCATTTGCAAAACTCGACGTAATTCCATTGTCCACCAGGGAATGTCGTAAGTGTGGCTGAGAGCCCTTATAACTAACTGCTCATAAATCCGGGCGCATGCCTCTGAATGGATTCCAATAATATCCTCATGCCCACGGAACTCTTGCTCATGGCCTTTTGTTTTGTTTTCCAGAAACTGGGTGCTGAATTTCGGTTTGATCTTTGAGACGCTCTTGGCAGCTTTCTTGTCTTACTGTCCAGGAATGGACGCCGCTCTTCGTATGTACCCACTGAAGTAAGTTCCCCATATCTTTCAGCACATAAATACCGATCTGGGAGTGGGATTTTGAGTCAGGAAAAAGCCCTGGAAGTCCCCGAGACGACGATGGAACTAACCCTTGATTTGAATTTTTCCAGATTGAATTGGTGGATTCCGGCCATCCCCTTCTCAATAGCCATCTTCATCTATGATGAGCTCCGACGACTCATCTTGCGACGTAATCCGGGTGGTTGGGTCGAACTTGAAACTTATTATTAGTCCAATACAAACAATTTAGTGATCGTAGTTAACTATTATTATTATTATATTATAATAACCGTTATTATTATTAAAATATAATAATGATATATGAATAACAACATACAAATATAAATATATCGATACCTAATATATACATATATATATATACATGTATACATATGTATGTGTATCAAAAAGTTATTGATAATCGTCAGAGACATTATGTGTGGAGAGATAGAGCGAGCAAAAGAGAAAACAATGCGAAAGAGGGTGGGATGCAAATGATGGTGATGTGAAAGTATGATGCTGATGTAAACCACTACTAAAAAATAAATTAACGTCAAACCATACAGTACATGTTCAGAGCGATGATGAGTTTGAGCGAGCGTGAGAGTGTCTGTCTGTTGTGGTTCGAGGACGCAAGAAGAAGAGGAGGAACCCTGTAGCGAGAAAGTTGGAGAAAGATGATGTTGTAATAGGAGTGAGCGAGATGCTGAAAAGCGAAAGAGTGTGTACATGATCCCATTATGAGGATTTCATATATGAGACGATATATAATTCTATATATATACATATATATACATTATGTACATAAATACATACACTGCCCGTGAACTGACGACCCCCGTTGGACTGTTTAGACTGTTGCTAAAAAAGAAACAAATGCCTACGAGAGGCGAAAGTGTTATCCTCGTCGTCCCACCCCTACTGTCTCCCCCCTGATACAATGCCAACCACGAGATCACTCACATGTAAATTAGAGCTTAAAGAGCTACATGACGGGAGAATCCCTTGAATCAAACTCTTCGTGTGGTCATCATCATCTATACACAGCCTCGCTACTCCCTATGGTTTCCCGGTACATACTGTTCTTCCCAACTTTCAAAAAAAAATCAGACAGTTAGTCATCATCATGGAATCTGAACAGCCAAGTTTCACCGACCATCATCGCCTTCATAAATGGCAGCTATATACGCTTCGGAATTCAAACGGATGTACTTATGCAAACTATATCTCATCTCGAAAGTATACATATATAAATCTATATTATATGAATATCCACCGTCACACCGAACTACAGCTGAGAAGGTATCCAGATGAAGATATGCTGATGATAAAAGAGTGCATTTTATCTCCGTCGGTCCCCTACCGACCTCATCCAATGAACCATACGTACACTAACAAACACTATATAAATTTATGCGTATATAGTCATATGCATGACACACGTAACACACATACACATATACTCAACGTCACATCTGGAGGCAAGGTAGTGGTCATTCGGATCCAAAAATCAATTCTGCTGTAAAATTTGAAGCAAAATATATGGCAGCTAAAAATAGTTCAGCTCGAGTATAATAGTCATCCTCATCACGCTGTTTTACGTGTAGTAGACTCCGTCAAAGTCACCCACACAGTAAAATACACACACTAATTACACCCACAGTATAATGATCCGTCTTCGAAAAGAGAAATCACTAAATATTCAATAGACGCTATATACTACCATACTATTGCTACCACAGAAAAATAGTATAAAACATTAACTATCTAATAGATAATGATTTAAAATGTGTTACATAGCGTCTGTGTGCGAGTGTCAGGATGTGGGATAAGCGGATGATAGTGACCGAAAGAGAGAGAGAGAAAGAAATTAAGTACGAAAGAAGCCCTCTACATTGTTACTATACAAACTAAGATGCTCCAGCAAGTAAAAAATCTATATATGTTAATCAAGATTCATGAACAAGAGAGAGAAACTGACAGTTATTCTTTAAACAAATCTCCATTCATTTCATTGTATGAAATTGAATGCGAAACTCCAGAGAGAAACGTTTATCCGCGTCTGTAAATAATAGTTTGTAAGAAAGTAGTCATATAGTACGAGAGAGTGTTCATGGCGATCATAATGTTGTTGATCATGATATACTATATGGGAAGATGGACCGCCGCATTTTCTGAATGAGAAAATAACCACTTAAATGGGACTTAACAATTCTGTAATAGGCTATACGCAAGCATACGCTGAGACAAAAGTGGAAAAGAAAGAACGGGTGGATGGATGAATGGAGACTAAGAGAGTAAAAAAAATCCGCGCTATCATAAGTAATAATAATAATTATAACAATTATAATAAAAATAAATTTAGCATACTAAGGTGATCATTACTAGAAGCTACATATAATAATAATAGTACTAACTACATTTTAACAACCTACTAGGGAAGGAAATGGATCATTTTTTAGATGAGTTCGTATGATACCACAAAAATTCATATGTAATAATAATAATAATGCTAATAATACCAGTGTTAGTAATAATAAAGATAATAGTAATAAATAACTTGATAGAAAGAGTCCTAAAATTATACATGTGCGATTACACTATTATGTGAAAAAAACTTTAAAATCACTGAATATACACACAATACACATACACACACAATAACCAGTATGTAAATGCCCATCTATTGTCTACCCCACACGTAGAATCAATTCCAGTAATTATTGTTACTACTATTATTGTTATCATTATTATCATCATATGATTATTATTATTATTACTGTTATCATTATTATTGCTATATACACTAAATGGGTATAAGAATGCTTACAAAAATGCTATTATTGTCAAAATAATATGATGTTGTAAAAAATTTGAACGAAACCATGTAATAATAATTATATCTGAGGATTTTAAGTTCACGTCAATCCGAATAAGAAGAAAGAAGAAGACGGTTAAGAGGAAGAAAATGAAGAAGATTGATTCCCCATGAAAATCAAATGTGTGAGAGTACGTAGAGAAAAAGAGTATAACTGTGAAACTCGTAGACGTCATTATTCTAGAAAAAAAGAAATGCAGGCAAAAAAGTACAAGAAACACATGGTAGGCGCTACTGTATACACGTTATCAAAACAAGAATTGACAGTATATATATATATATCTATATATACATACAGTGTATATATATCGTAGTAATCAATTGTTTCACATTCTCCATACATATTATACTATATAGTGCATTAAATAAATCAATATTATTGTTCTTTTAGTGTATGTAAGATCCGTTCCATACTCATTATTATTGAGTTAGAAGATACCCGTATTTTCCAGTGCTTCGTATCCTCCTCGTATATTTTTTCGGCTCGTCCATGCTCAGCAGTGTGTTTAGCATATATATATAAATACAGTGCGGTATAAGATGCTACAACGGTATTGACTGATTCTCTCACGGACAGCCAAAATACTGCAATGTTTTCAGGGTCAGACTATGTGTTAATTATGGCATATGTCAGACCGCTCACACATCTCCTTCCGCTTGTACTTGTGATGAGAATATCAGCAGCATTAAATTGAGGAGCCGTTAGTAGTTGTGTAAAAAATATTACATTTGACTCTGTTGACCGCTTGGTTCCAACTTCTACTATGTGTATACATGAGTGTCGTAGCCCACCAAAATAATATGTTGTTGCTCCATGGAAATATAATAATTATAGTACCGTAGAGAAAATCCAGTGGTATCGGTTACGAAATAAACGCTTTAAACACTTTTATTATTACCTGAAAAAGAAATCAGTATACACTCTAAATGGCTCTGACATCATTATCGGTCCATTCTCTCGCGTGCCGCCATTATGGATTGCATGGAACAACATGGCGTACTCTACATTATTGCTCCTTTATCTTCATCTTCTCATCATCCGAACAGATCCGTACCTTCGGCATCGCAGTAGAGAACCAGCAGCAGCTCGCCCGGTAGGATTTACATGTGTACAGTTCATCTGTATGTGTTACATTGTGATTGTGCATTGATGGAGCTAAACGAATATAATAGTGCTAACGTCAGCGTCAGCATCCCGCACAAAATATGCAGACATGATGATGATGAAAGTGATAAACGTTCAACCTCAACGTTCCAAAATATGTGTGAACAACAGCTTCATATAAGGATATCAATTCTCATATGTATTATTGTGGAGAAATTGAAAAAGTGTAGTCGATTGTAACATATTTAAGTAGTCAGAGCAAGATTCTCGTTCCGGTAGTAGGGTATTAGCATGATGGATTTAGTCGTGATTATTCTTAGTTGTAAATGACTATGTCCAAGTGTGCTATACAAATTGTTATCACAAGGATACAGACCTTAAAATTTTTAGAACTTAAGAGTGATCATGATAATAACCGCTACAGCTCTACAGCATTGTGTAGTGATATAATAGGGAGGATGCCGTGATGAGTTCAGAGTGTACAGAGAAGAAGCTAAAATTGATAGTTTGCTATCAGTAATGTATATAATGCACTCATGTTCACATTCAAGTCCTCCATAAAATTCTCCATAGGACATCGCCGTGTTATTTAAGCTATCAGAAGAAAGGCTGTTTATGAATCTATCAAAGGTTTCCAAATATCCTAAGACACGGTGAAATTGTCACACACAAGAATTTTGGTAAAGACTCCGCGGTGGGTGAAGATGCTGATAGAGGGTGAACTGTGAGCCTCCGTCAATTTGTGGCGGCTCATAAGGAGAGGGAAGTTACATGGAAAACGGTTTCTGTCTGTCAGTCATTCTTTACATTGTGTATTGACCTCTCGGATGGTTGAATGATTCTGTATATTTCTGTGGGTGTAATAATAATTATTAGTCCAGATGTAACCACTATATGTAGTGTGATGGGAAAATGGGTGGGGGGGATCCAATCTTACCGACTCAATTTTTAGTAACTAATAATGAAAATGCGGTAAAAATTACTGTGTACTGGTGCGTATATCTATACTTAAATAAATTACCTATATAAATTACCTTAGTATCCACTTGCACACGAAATTTATTTTTACCCTAGCATCATTGCTGCATGGATGGTACTCGTTTATCCAGCAGCACAAAGATCGGCGGATGAGCTTCAAGGTTGCCTCCTGGGTTGCGTCTAGGATATAACCAGCGGTTTTCGCAGTCTGCCCCATCCGTGTTAGGGATGACTTCGAATGGTGGACTATGCCCTTTCCAACCGCATGTAATTGTGATCACGTTCAAATGCGTCACACGGGTTGCTAGAGCGCTATTCGAGGAGTAAAATTACTCAGATTTTCCTAAATTCATTGGTTATTTTGGGTCATGCTCCATTGAGTATTTTGAATAGAAAGCTACTTGACCAACACATTTTGAACATTGAACTTTTAAGCAACTCTTTACAACGTGAAACATATTTTGTCACACCAAAGGATAGTTTGATTCCAGTATGAAGTTTACAGCAGCAGCGTCTATCCTTTCTCCATAATCGGACACTGATAAATTTCCTAGACGCTGAGGGAGGTATGTTACGTAATAATTGTGACAAAAAAGTTAATTGCCCCTAATTGTACGTTTTATTTTATGGTGAATAAGCGGTGTTACTGTCCGCCCTCATGTGTAGAGGTCACCAAAATCTACTCACCAGCCACACTCCACAGTTGGAGTAGCTCTCCTTCCTTCCTCTTGTATGTGAGTGTGTGTGTGTGTCTGTGCTTTCATTCACTTACGACATAGTCCCCCAAATGGAATGAACGTCCTTTACCTCCGGGATGAACTCTGAAAGAATTGCCTCAAGGAAAATACCTGTACGTCCAACCAACCCGTCCTGTATGGCTTCATTCAGAATACATGTGTGAGTAATGGATCCACACGCAGCTCTGCAACACCCAGCCTCACGTGTTATCCACTTCCAATCTCCTCCACACCGCAAGGGAAACAAGTGGACTGAATGAAAGTAACTATTATCGTAGCCTGGTGTAAAAACACCTCAGGATCAATGCTATATGATTTGAGCGTCGTAATAAATTATTACGGTTGAAAATAAAATGGATCATTTCAAAAAAAAAAGGTTTCATGTGCGTGTATTTTTTCTTACTAAACAATATTTCCTTCTTATCCTTCTATCGCATCCTATTTACGACTAACCTTACCTCCCAAACTTTTATCCATCACTAGGGAAGGAACAACATCACACAAACACACATATTCGTATATATGAGATGTCGTTTTGCCTTTGAAACTGATACAGAAATACAGAATAAAACACACTCAGGCTTCACCGATAGTTCTCAATTCATACTATACACTAGCAAGCCGTTGTTGCACACCCAGTAATATACTGCCCGAAACGAGGTCATTGGAGGATGGATCTCCTCTGTAATAAAACAAGTTACGGATACGGAATTTTAGTGGGTAAAAAAGGGTAATTTCTTTGTGATTATTACAATTTGACTTGGAGCACTTAAGGTACGACCTGGAGGTAAGAAATAAAGGGTTTAGAAAGGCATTACTGCGGCTATGTTGACTTGCGGTAACTAAACGTGCTTGAAGGATCGGGTGGTGGTGCCTTACCTTCATAGTCCAGTAGCAAGCGGGCCCGTACGTACAAACAAGATTTACAGCTACCAGTACAGAACTACTAAAATAATGTTACTACAACAGTCGTAAAGAACCTGGTGTTACACTACAGAGTTCCGGATATTTTTTACATACAAACAAAACACAGACGTAATACAACTAATAATCACCACAAGGAGGGGTGAAGAAGACTCGTAGGATACTCAGATCTCCTACCGCTTTTTTTTCTTGCGTATAAAAAGCACCCATTATTTTTAAAACGTAAGAACCCTCGCTTTGTGACCTTCACAAACTATATTACTTTAAATAGTTGGTATACACTTCAGAGTTGTTTGGTTTCGGAGAGAAATTCTATAATATGAATAATTAATAATAGGATTAGAATGGCATGCCCACGATTAATAATTATTTCCTAGGCGGAGTCGGTGGTTTCGGAATGTCCCGTCGGAATAGTGTCCGGTCGTAGAGTAGAGCGCGCTTCTTGGATATCCTTGCTGGGGAGAGGAGCCCATCCTCATAGCCGTAGCCGCCGCCGTATTGGTGGCCATAGTCGGGACCGAAGGGGACGACAGCAGCAGGGACTACTGGTACTGGTTTGGCGGCGGCATAAATGGCACCAGAATGAGGGACAGAATGATGAGCGCCGGTGGGCCCAGCGTGTAGGACAGGAGCTTGGGCAACCGGTTCCAGGAGCTGAGCTGGAATTTGCACGTTGGCATATGCGGGCGGTGGTGGTGGATGAACTCCTTTGCCGATGTACTGGATGTGAGGACGGTAGCCCCCTTTATCGGCCACGTAAGATACGATCTGATGTCGGCATCCATTTTACAAGCCGTCGTAGATTTTACAGGGGGAGCATGGAAAAAAGTGGAAGGATAATATTAATTAATGTGTGAACTGCCATGTTTGCTTGTCTCTGTCTGTGTGTAAAGACCGGACAGATCCCTCACTTTCCTTGCCTTTCCGCATGTACTACGAGCGGTCCTCGGGTCTGAGCACATAAATCTTTGGGGTACGAGAAAGAGAGAGAGGGGGGAGATATATTATATGGCTGAAGTGAAGTCGCGACGATAAAAATCGGGCAAGAAGTACAGCGCTTAACACGGCTTTCAAAAAGCTCCAAGCTCCAGCAAGTATGGTGTTGTTGATTTTGTGTTTCCGCTCCATTGCAGACACTCTAGCCTGTCCGAGTCAGTAAATCGGCGCTCAAGTGGAGGTCATTGGTGCTCAGCTCAGAGGACTTTCCTGTAGCTTAACTATAGTTTAGGATGTTGGACCATATCTGGTTGTTCTAAATAACCTTTTTACAACATCGAATGATAATGCCACCGGCTACAGAACCGGGGCAGCCTCTCCTCGCTCATCTGGTCTCCAAAACTTGTTGGACACTTAAAAGTCCAAGTGCTGCCGGCAATCCTGAAGCTTCATTGTTAAGGCGATTCAATGTCCCATTGGGATAAGCCCCGTCAAGTCAACACTGATCCAGACAGGGGCTTCAGACGGAGGGCTCAAAACAATTTAATTCCAATTGCCCCCTGATTATGAAATGAAGTAATTGCCCATACTTTTTGCCCAATCTTTTAGCCGCCACCTTATCTTACACGTAAAGCGAAACACACACTACGCACACACAACTTCATGTAGAAACTTATGCACACACACACTCACACACACACACATTCCGACGCATAGATAAACATACATCTGCACACACACGCGTTTAAGGCACAAGACTACGCACACGTACAGTTGCAAGGCTAGGTACATACACATACACATTGAGACGCTAGCAAAGGTACGAGGCTGTCACACATGTGCACACACGACAACGGATGTACACACACGTGACTCTACACTAGTTACACGCTGACGGACCTGAACACATGCATCCATGCATACATGCTCACTCATCAAACTGGAGAAAATCTATAGCTGACCAAAAGACCAGCGGAGGCAAAACAGGCAGGGGTTGCTCACACGGAGTAAAATTCATTACACTCAATCACAAATCCTCGGAAGCGTACACACATATTCTGACCGTGTACGTGGTTGGGGAGCTGTAATGTGCTCAAGCTTAGCGTGGAAATACTTGACAAACGGCTTTTTCTTTCGTCAAGAAAGACGCGCGAAGACTTTACAGAAGGATGCTAAAGCAATAACTAAGCCTTGTTTAACACCCGTGTATGAAAAGGGACGAGAGATGAGGAAGATCGAGTGGAAGAAGGGAAAGAGGATGATGAAGAAGACGAGGAAGATGACGACGATTCGTCTTCTCTCCCTGACGAACATGATGATTTCCTTCCTTATTCTCTTCCATAATAACGTCTTTCTCTCTCACTCAATCTTCAATTTAAATGCCTACCTCTATATGTCTACGCTATTATTTGGAATGTTAAAGCCAGTACTGGGAAGAACCTTTCAAATTTCAGTCTGAATGCCAATTTCTTGAGAGCATGCAGATTCGTACAAGGCTGTCGTTTCAGAGAGAACGGCGGGGCTCCCGGCCGGCCTGCTCATCGTTTTTGCTCCATTTCAACAAATTTTGAGGAATTTGTCTTCTGCCAGTCATCGCACTGACCATAATGGGCCAGCATGAAGACCGGCAGCTACAAAGTGGTTCATGTGCGCATGTGTGAATGTAAATATTCGCCATGCCGTGCACACACACACACACACACGCTGTTGAACAAGACACGTGGGTGCCCCTACAGCTCTTTCAATACGCGCATCGACACACGGAAACACAAATGCACAAAGTACCAACACCAGCTAACCCCACACACTCGAGCAAATGGATAAACATGCACACCCACACAGGCGCTCACACACCATTAAACACACTGTGTGGAGGACGTTGAGAGCAATTTGTAAACATTTACTCACACATGCGCATGCAAAGGTGTGCCGGAGCCACGAAATCTTTTCTGCAAGATTTAGCGCGGTAGCGACGGACACGCGCAGCTTATCGGTTCATCCTAAAGCCGGCAGAAGTCCATCCCGTGACCATCTGATGAGGTTGAATGAAAACAAAAGGATTTTCCACCCGAAACAGGCCGCCGTAAATGAGTTGGCACAAGGTGCTCTTCGCCGGCTCGGGAAAATACCATCAGAGTCAGTCAGCTTATGCCGTGAGTTTGAGTTATGCCTACTTGTTGTCAGTTTTTGTAAAAGTAGAATGGAATACTATGCGTATCTTCTTGGCTGTGATGATGCATTCCGAGCAGAATGCCGGCGTATCAGCCACATTGCTCCATGAGGAAACTCGCTGCTCCATACTAGATGAGCCCCTTCCTGAATGTAAGAAGCACTCCCACAGGTAATTCCTGACAACGTAACCATTACGACCAAAACACACAGCACATACTGCGTAAGGCAGAACGTCCGGCTCACACTCCTGATGAAAGACAAACGAGATATGCTGTATGCACATCCGTATGCTCTACACTCTTACTCACCTGAATACGACCGTCTGGGAGCAAAACACGGTACTGTCCCTGGACCACATCGCCATCACGAATCTCCCACCTGTGAGGAAAATGAAAACGTTACCCATCATAACTTGAACTGGAAATAATGACCTTACCGGGACACACATGCCAGGGTGATTGCATAAAATTCCCATAAAACTGAGCGAAAATGGGAAAATCCCATCAGAACGGGGGAATTCAATTTCAAATTATTTTTACGTCCGCTCAGTTTCAAAGGATTATATTGAAAGAAATGTTGTCGGGATAAGAGTTCTGTTCACCTTCCATGGGAAAGCTGATTGTAGTAGTCCTCTACTTCATAGCCAAACGAGTATTTCGGCTTTGCCTGCGAATACAAGAGAAACAAGAATAGGGAAATTCTAAACAAAAAGTGGATTCGAAATCGTCAATACACTATAATAATCGGTGGGACATTTTATGGACTGGGTTTTATATAGTGGGTACAGGAGTAATACGGGGGAGATTGTGTATCTGTGTGTGTATGACAGAGAGACAGAGACCGACAATTTAGCTTAATGCAGTTATTACGATTCTCATTGTAATTTTATCAGCTTGTAAATCTTGTGAGCATGACTGCATGCATACTGCGGAGTGACTACACTCAGAGCCTCCCCTACCCATCAGCCATCACGAGTTGAGAACTTGTCAGACAGAAATGCAAGTGACAACCGGTGGTGGTCATGGCATAGCTGATTGGATGTTGACGACAACAGCAACTACATACAACGACAACAGCGAGCGAACAGCCAATCTTCAATCCACAAGTGAGACGTACAGCAGGAAGGGCCGCGAGTGAAAAAGGAACATGATTAGGTTTTCTCCGGTGTCAAAATATCAGAGAAGACGTGATGGTGATTTGAATGAGCACGGCTTTTTTCCCTACCCTCCTTCCCACATTCTCTCCTCCTTCTCCCTCCCACCCGAAGATATGGATCAAATCCATAATGAGGCTTATATACCCGCTAATCATCCAATTTCCATCACTGCAATGCCTACACACATGCACATACAACAGCATACTCTGAATCTTCAACACGCGGAAACATAGGCTCACCGAAATTCGTGAGTGTCGATTACTCTTAATTGAAAAAAAAAATCTGCCGTGGCTTTGATTTCTCACAATGTCCACGTCGTGCCCAGGGGACTCCTCACACAAAAGATGAACGGAGACGGGATTGTTATTATTGTTATTCACCTCAAGTAAATCGGTGCATACGCTTGCAGTATATATATGCGGAATTACCCCCAACGCAGAGTCATGTCGTGGTCAGACTGAGAACTCTCTCTAAACCACAGAATGGAATGCATAAATCTTTCTAATATCCCACCCTTGGCTGCTGCTCTTCGTGTTGTTGTCGTAGCCGTCGTCGTCGGCATACTGACTTTTCGCAGTGTAAAATTAACGCACGTGCGTTTGGCTTGTAGCCAAAGGCCTATTCCCATGTTAACACACACTGTCCTGAGGAACCGCACGCATTTCAACATGTATACAACTTAATTATAAAGTCTGCAGTCCACACTTTGGATATCGATGCAAAAGCGAAATTCTGCTGTGTACGATTGCATTGGAATCCCTCCCAAAAATTGTTTCAAGAGAGAAAAATGTCCCATGTACTGAAGGGTTAACTCGGAAATTTGTGACAGTTTTGGAATTAAATAGGCTTAGTCCGAGGTAGGTTTGAAATTAAGGGTGTCGGAGTTTATCAGACCCCAAATGATTGGAAATTCAGAATACGAGGAACTTACGTAATAATCCACGACCTTTTTAACCAGAGGTTGCTCCGGGATAATATTGTATGCAGGTCCATGATTATAATTTTCGTAGGAACCATAGCCTCCAGCCTGAGGTTTACCAGAAACTCCGGCCACCACAAATAACAGACCCGCCAGAGCCATCGCGTAAACTCCACACCGTTCCTATAGTAATAATTTTCAAAATATGAACATACCCAACGGATTTTCCCCATTAGCTTAGCATACATGTATCCCGAATTTTTTTGAGCACAGGGTCGCACATACACGCAGACACTTTGTGTTGCACAGGGTTACACAGGCTGAAACCCAGCTAATGTGACGAAGGTTCTCTTACCAAAGTCATTTTTGATCCGACGGAGATCCGCGTAATTTTTTTCAGGGGAATTGTACAAACAGGAAACACTGCACCACCACGTGTATCCGTGTACAAAAAAGCTGGTTCACTGTTCACGGAGAGATTGCACCTGAGAGTCCAGTGGACTGAACTCTGGTCAGCAGCCGCAGAAGTAGGAGCCAGAAGCAGGAGTAGCAGGTACAACTATGAGTGGAGGAACCAGAGATGAGTCTGTGGGCTTCGATAATTGTATTGGATCTGTTTAGTGTATGATGATGGATGAGAGCAGGGCTGGTGTGACTGCTATATGGACGCCTGGACCGACGGAGGAACAATGAACCGAAACTTGACACGTTTTGGTATTTATATGAGACCCCTCCCTTTCCTATTCCTTCGTAAATACTCATGATTTTAACTAAACAAATGGAAGCAGTAATGTTTTACGGTGCAGGTCGTCTGCGGAAAAGGCATGCATGGGCTTTTCGACAGGTATACCTGAATTTTTTTAACCCTTCCCCGGCCCGTCTGCCATAGTGTTACAAGTACATACTTATGCGGTGCATGACCAATTGCACTGTTTCTCTGGGGTGTATTTGTGTGTTTGTGTAGGTATGTTCATGAAGCTTTTGTTATCCGCGCTCAGAAATGCTGCTGGGTTGGGGCGTACGAAAACTGTTTCACTTTCTGTGAAGGCAATTTTCTATCTTTTACTCATATATGTAAGAGGTACTGAAAGCTCATAGTGCACGCACTAGAGCTGCTGGGGGATGCTGTTGCTGGTGGACGCAGTTATGTACATGGTAGTAGCTGCGTATGCGTATGTGCTTTCTTTGACAGGAAAGATCGCCGGTTCGTTACTTACCACCATTTGCCATTGCATACGGGGGTGCATTGCGTCTCCACCTTGCACTATTTTGTATGAGATCAGTTTACACTCTAGGCTTTGTATATGTAATAGGTAGGAGCATTCAAAACGACCGTCATTACGTATGAATTAGCTTACACGTTCGCAGTTGAATGCACGAACTATGTGTGTGAGAATGAGTCATGTGTGTTGTTGTTATGCTGTCTGCTTTAACCATGTTTTGCCGTTTGCGTACATGCACGTGCTTCGAGTGCGTGTATGCACATGTTTTTCCCGTGCGTGTCAATGTACTACGTTCAGTATTTCCTCGATGTCTTGCTTATGTAAGACACTCGGACTTTTATTGCTGTCTCTAGTTATTCGGTGCGTTCAGGGATGTATCTAAGCGTGTGTTCACATTGCATGTGTGCCTGTGTTCAGAACAAGTATGCATGTATATTTCCAGTAAGCTTGTTGAATTTGACCAATACGTGTGTGAACTTGTGCGTTCAGTATGTAGGGGGTCAGGACCAGAACCGCGTGGTATGGTCCAGTACAATGCGTATTTTAAAAATGTGTGTTTATGCACAATTGTAGGCTGAGGATGTGCATATAGGCATGCACCTGTATGCTAAAGGTGTGTGCGAGTGTGTGTTCGGCACATGTGTGCTTCTTGAAACCTGCGTCCAGTGCATTACACTCAGCGAGCAGGTCCATGTAGTACTACACTGTGTATGCGCCGCATGTCCACGTACAAATTTACGTCTGCACCTTGCAAGTTAATTATCTGTGTGCAATATGATTAGCTTTTCCTCGAGGAGAATGGAACGGGTAGCCAGAGTTAAACGTTCGGTCTTTAAATGCCGTCCCACATCATCAGGGTTACTTTACCTTACTTATCACAGCGCACGCCTATTAGTCTCAACCTATTACTTACGTTCACGGAATCCACGACAGTAACTGAAGTGCACATCGCTGAGAGAGCTGAGATGGAAGGGGAAACAAGCCGAAAAGAATGACAACTGCACCTTCGTGCATGAGAAAGAGGCGGATTGGGTAATTTTTTCTGCTGCCCTCAAGGGTCACGGGCGCCAGCATCGGGAGGCTGTAACAACACACGACGGACCAAAGCAAGATTAGTTATACAAAGAACAATGAGCTACAACTGCTACACAAGGGCGCGTGTTCAACCGTGTTTGTATATCTCCTTTAATTCCTCCCTCGTCGAAAAAAAAACACCGTGATTTCAAGAAGCAGTTACGACCCGTGAGAGTAAATGAGAAAATGAAACTGGGAACTTTGGAGCCATCAATCAGCCCGTTGTAAGCCTCTTCCCTCCTAATTGTTCGAGTTGACAAGCTTTCAAAATTACATTCCATTTTCCCCATTCATTCACATCCCCCCGCCCTTTCGCGCAAACAAAATATAATGATGAAGAGGCTTCGGCAGCTGTGGGAGTAGTTGGAGTGATTTAAATTGCAATAATTACGGCGCACACAGCCTGCTTCAATCCTTTGACTTCTGGGAGCACCGGGACCGCTTGCTGCCCAAGCAAACATGTCAATTATTTCTGAATTATTGTTTCCTTTTGCTACTAAACTTGTGTACTTCATCCGGGTAACTTTAAGGGGCTAAAAGTTGCTGCAGGTTACGAAAGTCACATCACCACATGGACCGAAGTGGATTTTCGAAGGATGAGTAGAGATGTTAAAATATTATCCAATTTCATGCATTCTTCTCATTACGTCGATACTCGAAATCAGATTTGTAAGAACTCTAGTAAATGTGAGAAAAACTGAGTTCTTTTGACAAAACCACATCCACGTACGTAGGTTGTAAGGAGAAACGATGTCCGACCCGAAGCTGGGTATTATGCTACCCACATTCTAACGTCAAAATTGGAGTTTTCCTTATCTGAGAAAACCCTGGCCACTGGTGTGGTCATGTGCAATGGACCCCATCCTTACTTTGAAAGTATAAGTTTCTGGCTTTCTATAATACAGGGGCGTTCTAAGAGTGAAATAGTGTCACTGCCTGTGACATGATGAAGTTGTGAAGCCTCTTGTCACGTGATGAACATTAAAGAGGTGGACCCCTCTGTTGCACCTCTGGCTCCCACGATACGTCATTGGGTTAGAATGAAACTACGAGGAATTTAGACAAGTTACCAGTTACCATAACACGCTTGCCTGTCATAACTACACGCGGGGGCTCGTGCTGAAACCGTGACAGAGGATTGAAAAGGACTACGTCCAAACATCTCGCTGTTGTACCCCGTTGACATAATTCACTCAGAAATGACATCACTATTTCACCCTCCAGTTCTCTTATGTAGCCAACACGCCCGAGTCCAAGTCCATTGCCGAACTGCACAAGTGTGACGGGATGGCATTGTCACATTTAGAATGACAAGAACAAAAACCAAGCATCACCCTCGTCCTCAACATATGCACCCCAGTCAACAACGTAACACTCTCCTCATTGTTCCCCTTATGTAATCGCCATAAAAAGCCCCAACTTTTTCATGTCGACGGAAACTGGGAATTTCATTCATTATCATTCATGTGGAATAGTATATGGAATATGATTATTACCTGTACCGACATGAGACACTTGAAAAGAAGTTTACAAGGTTTCTATGATAACATTATTGGAAGAATGACAATAAGTCACCACTTCTGAGCCCTCTTACCTACACATAATTGTACTCTCTTCCATTTCAATCCCAACAGATCTCCACTCCAACAATCCTTCTGTACATGTAATTCGAGAAAACCATCTCATGCTGCTTTTTCCCCTTCCGAGCAACACTTGATTAAAAGATAAGATAGAGGCACACGACTCACGACATTGTGATAATTGAAAGCAAACTTTGATACATGCAGAACAAGTACGGCACGTACTAAACAGTTATTCATCTGACGGCTCAGTCAACATTAATGGTCGCGCAATGGCTCACTATAGGCCACTGTAGTAACAATGGCAACAGCGTTTAAGATGATTAACTGCAGACACAGGAGATGGCCGCCGAAGGAAAGGAACTATATCTACGGTGTGGCATGGCATGGACGCGTGCCGTGAAAAATTCACAGTCACGACTTTTGGTAAACCGTAATTGTATCATGTTGTGCATCTTACGACATAGCCACTGTCGTCGTCGTCGCCCCAAACCTTTTATTGCATCTGTCACCGTGGCGTCGGCACAGTGCACGACGGCGACTTGAGATTTCAACTGAAAATAACTCGGAAACAAAACATGGATTTTCCAGTGTCGTTCCTCCCTTGTTATCTATTTCCCCAAGGGAGCGGTACGAGTGTAGAAGCGCCCCCACGAAGCACTGATATTTAAAACGATCGATAACTTATGGCGCTGATTCTCGGATCGTCGGATCTATTTATTACACGGATGTAAAACATGCTTTTATTATCCTCGGTTGAACTCTTTGCAATCCGCGGAACAACTTGCCTGCTCTACGCAGAAAAAATTATATGTCCTCGCGTGCGGTCTTGCGACCGTGTTAGTGCAAATGCATTCGTGAATGGTGAAGGTGTTAATTAAGTGGAAATAGGTGAAAATTCGGCGAAACAGACGAAGCCTCCATTGAACATTGAATCATGTCGTGTGGATCTGGGACAGGGCGAATCAGAGAATAATTGAGCATTTTTGTTATGAGTACGTATGTGGATCAGCTTGATGTAATATGACTCCTTTTTATTCATACAGTTCAGAGTTGATAAGTTTGGTGGATTACTCGGTCAATGTTAGTCGTGTTACAGTGAAACGGAAATGTTCAGAATATAGTAATTATGTGAACATAGTCCTTCATATGGATGTAAGGGTGGCCACGGTTTTCATTAGTGGATATTTTGATGTGGAGAGAACTAAAGTGACAAAAAAGATTCAATGCTACATTTTTATTTATTTTGCTCGACTTTTGCTATTACGTACGTACTTGATGTTACAGTTGAAGTTGGGACGAAAAGGGTTAAACACACGTAATTACTGCACGAACTGCACGGATTTCCTCACATAATCCCTTTAGTGTTTTACTCTAAGGGTTACCCTAGCAATATTTTTATAATGTATTTGGGTTTTATTCCACGCGAAAGATGAATGAGTTGACATGGTGGCCTGACTGTATGCTGATTGGTACAGAGGGGCATGATATTTGGCGTGCCTTGTCGAGCGATGCCATTTTGAGACAAGAATATCTTTTCGCTCAGTTTCTGACTGATCGATCAGTAATAACAATGGCGTATACAAAATATCAAAATAAGGAAACTAATGACGGTGCACTTGGTAAATCTGCTAGGCCGGGATGGATGAAGGTTCACATTTTTAGCGTGATCTGTCGTTGACCAAGATCAGTCCTGAAGAAAGAAGTAATGTTAGGGATTCTGTTTCAATATTGATCATATAAAAATGTGACATAATTGCTCTTTTGAACTTTGGTTTTTGGTAGAGTAACTTCAGAGTAATTTGAAAGGAAAACAACAATAATTATTCCCATCACAATGCTCTACTGCTACACAGATACCCCGCTATCGTTTCGTAAGGTTTAAAGATTTACTGTCGATTGCATCAGACACGCCATTTGGCTCGATTTTCCAGGAGGCGTATGTCGACTTATGGTACCATTATTTATCCTATGTTGCATTCATCGTGCATATATACACGTTTCGTACGGAGTGACCTGATACATTATGTCCATTGCAGGGCTACAGTAGGGCTAGCTGCCGTCGCGTCGCTGAGAGAGTTTTAACCAACTGAACGCACTCGGGCGTGTCCCAGTGACAACAAAATACGTACCAGCATTCCTATATTACCTTATACCCAGGCCACTGATGACCTCGCCACAAAAGTTTAAACCAACTAATAACGTGCGAGAAGTCGGCTGGGTCGCACTGAGGGCGATTAACTTAAGTTCCTTGTCACCTTTTCATGACTTTAGGCTTTGGGACCCTGATCTTTTACATTTTGTAGCAATTCATTGGACACGAGCTGGACTTTCAGCTTGGCACGTAGTAGTGCCCGAGAGAATGGTGAGAGAGTTTTGATTCTAGACAAACAGCACCAGGTTTAATCCTAATTCACCTCTTGATGACATGACACCGCTGATACGTGGGGGATGCGAAGGACAAGGCGAGGGATTTTATTACCTATAAGCATTTATAAAACAGAAAACAATGAGTGGCTCTGACCATCATGAATAATTTTAGGGGCAGTCACCGGATACAAATGTGCAAAAGTCTCAAGGTCCTCGGGAACATGCGTGTTGGTTCTTCACGGTTTAATCCTGAATCTCTCATTCGCCGGTTTTTCAGTAGTCCTTTGCATGGAAAACCATATAGTAGTGGGTCCTGTCTGACCTATCTTTTCATTGTGCAGTAAAAATTGTAAATTTCACGGCTTTGGCATTGTAAGTATATTGATTAGTAGAGATCCATGGCAAGGACTTTTGCAAGTGAAAGCATGATTAATATCAGATATGTGTAAAAGGTTCACTCACTGTTCCGTCAAGACAAACAGGTTTATACCTTTTTATGGTTTCATGAAAGATGTCTGCAATGTGCTATGAGTATTGTATGAATTTTGCTGCGGCTTATGAAAATTTTAAGTTTTATACAAATACGGTCCTTGTTCAAATTCCAGGGAGTGTGGGAGAATCCTCCGTTTTTGCCGAATAATTTGGCGTAGGGACACATGCGAATATACTGCAGGTTCATGCAAGCATAATATTCCCACAGAGCTCAGTCAGGGCCGAAGGTGTCATCAGTCATTCACGCCCCCGGACTTTGCCCCTCAGGCGATTGAGAGGCCGAAGATTTGATTGATCGTGGCTTTAAATGCTGGAGTCGAGTGGCCACATACAATTATTACTACCATCACCCCAATCCCATTTCCATGGATGCGGTCCACCGTTGCCAATATAGCCATTTGATCTATGACTTACCTCCCACGCACTACTTTACTTTGTGTAGTCCCCTACCCTGTCCCTGATCCTGTCCATTTCCCTCTGTTGGTTTTTAGATAGCGTGTTAAATTCAGCGTGCGTAAAACACGTCGGAAGTTGAATCCATGGATGGGGACGACGCGCTAACTCGCTTTGTGTGTATCTGTGTGTGAAAATGGAGAACTGTCAAATAATGACAGTAAGAGCTTTCGTCGAGGCCGAAAACCATGTATCGTATTATTATCGTTATAATGGTGCGCAAGAGCGGCGAGGGGAACAATGACGGGAATGTCGTGCTCAATTATGTAGGAATACCTTTTAAGTAATTTCCAATTTTACCAAAACTTGTTTGAAATATAACTTTGGTCATGTCGGTCACCGGGGTTAAAACTAGGGATAATAAATTGATTCAGGACAATATAATGGCCATGTTCTTAAGTTGGAAAAGGAGCATGTAGGGATGCGGGTGTATGTGTGAATATCGTATTATGCCCCGTCAAATTTCAAAGGAACCTTACTGTTTTTCAATTATGCAATAAAATGTGCGTGTGTGGTATCTGCGAACAAGTGGTTGCTACTATAATGTACAGGCAGGGTATCTATTCATGTAATACGTTTAAAAGTCCTTTCTTTCCCACGTAGGAAATAGTCGAGTGGTGAGAGGAAAGCGTCATACGGCGCACATTTGTGTGGCCTGGGTGGCATTTCAACTTATAGTGCGAAACATGATACGGTTACCGTATCTTCGCAGCTTAGCAGAGAAAGGCGGTACGGACCACCGTTACCATACATGAGCAAATCTGCTATTTGCTGCCGAGTGCGCAACTGAAACGTACTGTTATTTTGACTAAAAATAAATTGAAACTACTTGTAATCAATACCCTCAGCACCGCTCTTTTTGGCAGTCAAATGGAATTTTGAATGAAGTCATATCAGCGGCAGTATAATTGTTGGAAATTATACACGCGCTCTCATCTTGCTTATAGCAGGGATCCACCCACCTGTTTTATGAGGCGCCTCACTGCTCCTAACTGGGACATCCGCAACGAAGTTTCAATCAACCCGGAGGAACATTCACTGTAATTTAGCATGACTTGATTCCATTTCAAAAGGTCCACCAAATTGGGCCACGCACAACACGGCCAATTCGGTCGCCCTTTATTTACCTCACGTTGAAAATATGCTTTTGAGTGATAAACGCATAGACTGTTGAACTAGCAGAAAAATAATAATGGTGGTTGTAAACTACTTGAATTAGTCTTATAGCCGCCAGGTAGTGAAACCCTATTACGCAACTGTTACAGCCTCTGGGTCACAATGCAGAAAAAAATCGTTCTTGAATCAGCCTAAAAGCTCAAATAACATGGTTTAATAAACGTGTTTACACAGTCCTCAGGTCATACACTTGTTTAATTTAAAAGACAATAAAACTCAACTTTGAGGTATAAGGTCAGGTAACATAGGACCTGTTTTTCCGTACCTCTCCAACTCATTGTCTGTACGACCTGAAACCGGCTGGCTCGAAGCACTGCCTCGAGTTTCTGAATTCATTTGGCAATTCCGTTCAGAAACTACGGTATATGGAGATGGCAACTTAGCGTTTGCTACCGGAAACCAGTTAATTATTCCGCAACGAGCGGAGGAAAAGGGTTGCTACTAAAACTTAGAAGTATGTGATGTCCAGGAACAAGTGCCACAACATTAGTTTCATGCTCGAGTTATATCGAGTGTTAAGCTGTCTCATCCAAACATAAAAATGCGGAGGCAACATGTTCTGTCGTCATAATTTGGACAGAAGAAACCCGGTAACAGGCACCCTAAGTAGATTTGATGACTCCATAAATTCTACTGGTCGGCGTGTGCAATACTGTGGCCTCAGAGCCAGAGGACTTGCTCCCAGTCATAAACAGACGAAGCCTTTGTTCGTTTCTTTGCCGGCTGGGCAAAAAATCCTTTGACAAGTGCAACAGGCACCCCGCAGTGAGAAAACTCTTGGTAGAGTTGATCATTGCCTCGCAGGATGAAGTGTGAGTTTTTACGGTGCAGTGTGCATACCGTGTTAAAAATAAATTGCCATATCGGAAACAAAATGACCGTCTGACAAGGTAATAGCAATGTAGCCTCGTCATTTATACAATGGAACTTTTGAGTCCTCTACGGTGTGTGCACGAATGGGAGAGGCTCCAGGAAGAAGGAATATCACCAGTTCATGTGAAAAGAACCCCTTCTCAAAGTAACTGTCAGTCGTGTAAGCATTTGAATGGCAACATTTCTTTTGCGGGACCCACCCAAACTTAAAAACTCTTTCTCACTTTTTTCACCGTCTTAACAGATCCACTGTCCAGACAGCTGGACACACCAGTAGACATAACCGGAGGCACATAGTACCCCTTTTCACCTACAGCCTGTATCCTCGAACTCAAAGGTTAATGACCGTAAATAATTTATTTTAGGAGTAATGGTAGATGATATTGGGATGAACCTATGGTGAATATTTATCCCTATATTTTAGAATACTTCGTGCATGTAAAACCCCGATTCCTGCGTCGGCAGAGGATCCAAGTGGGACCAATGCACTTGACGTAATTGAAATTGTCTATGAATCTCTGTTGCAGTTCATCCTGCTGTTGTAGTTATAAATTTCTGAATTTCTGAAGTTAGCAAAGTGATTTACTTACTCTGTATACCAAGGCAACAAATTATGAATCAGGATACGGGTGGCATTAGCTGCTAGTTTGTTACAAATCCGTAGGACCTCCAGCACTGAAGGCCGGGGTACGATCCCAGCATGTAATACTATGTAGGTACTTTCACTGCTGTTCTCCTTTTTTATAAAAAATCAATACCTACTACACATGCACTAAAAGTTTAAATGAGGTAGCCTAGCTGATAGAATGCTACGAAATGGTTCCTAATCCTACCACAGAGATTTACTATCCAGAGTTCAAGTTTCTGCTTAACAGTACATAAAACACATTTTTAATTTAATTTTTTACACAATCTACCAACTAAACTGATTAAAGCCTGCTCCCGATGATAAAGATGTTGAAACAGAAAGTGTAGATAAAGATTAACACGGCCTACAGCCATCACAAAGAACAATGAATACACTCAAAATGCTTAAAGAAAGTGTTGGTCTTGTTTAAAAAATTTCTCTTTCGCCACTTCTACATCTGACCCCTGGAGTTCCTTCCATTATTCTCACCATCTCAACACCTTGCTCGAGCTATTAATTGATGATTTAAGACTAAAGAGTATTCTGATTGAGAAAATTACTATATAATTGTTGAAATCCCACTATTCCGAAAGCTCTACAACGCAGTACAGATGCATATGCTATAGTCGGATTGTAAGAATTTGGCGCAGCAGAGGATTCCATTTTACTCAACAGTGAGGACCGCAGGGCGCGAACGCGGGACCAACATCCATGGGGTTGCGCAGATTGACCAAAATTTTGATCAACTTCACCAACTTTTTGATTTAAGTTAATTTTGTCATTTGTAAAACCGTTTGCCTTCATAGCCAATCGGGACTTTTATCTGACTCCACCCCCACCCCCGCTGATAATAACTACGCATATTGAATGTACGGTTCCTAAGGAGAAGGACCGATTTATCAGTCGAGTGAGGGAGCTTAAGTATCAAGGATTTAGTCTCCCTGCGGCATGCCCTGGTTTTCTGCGTCTGTCTTCTGCGGTGGCAGATAATTATGAGTGTGAGAAATTGATTGTTGTGCGTAGCCGCAGGATAGCATATAACGTGAGGCACGTCTACTTCTCAAAATTCCTGCCTCCTGTGCGCATGACCCTGTCTGACCCGAGCAGTACGCATCTGGTGCAAGAGGGTCTGATTTAGTAAAGATTTTGATGTGAAATCGCATCACAAATGAATCACGACTCCATGGTTTCCGGCCCAACATTAAGTCTTCAAGTGCCGCTCACTCTGATCGTGTCAGTTAGAATTTGGGTTGATAATTACTGCGCGGCTACCTTTGCCACTGCTGATCCTGCAACAAGAGTTAGGAAAAACTGGCACCTTGTGTCGCAAGATGATACAATTATGACTTTGGCTGTCATAAAACTCGACCCTTTTATTCCTGACTGTCAGTAAGTAAGTGTAAATGTTTTTTACTTCGCATAACCGTGATAAGATTGCGTCACGGTTAAGATTTAATCGAGTTAATCTGGAGAGTTTTTCTCTCAACTCCAGCGGCCAACCAGGATGCAAAATAAGAAATATGATTAACTTTCATTCCAAGTAGCCTCTCTAATTTGATCGCAGCCATTCTTTGTTGATCAGGTCAGTTTTCAGATGTTACCTCATATCTAATCATATTTGTCCCTCCATTTTGCGCTACAAACAGATGGATCTTAAAATTTTACAACTTGTTTTAAGCTTTGGGCTCAATACACGTGTACCGATGGGTTCCCATGCTGCCCATGCCCTGGCGTAATACGTTAAACAGATTACATCAAAATGCAACTGTACAGGAGAAGGCCCTGAAGCAGATCAAGCGGTACCCGCCACGGCCAAGGAGGGAATGTGTTCAAAAATGTCCCGGTACTCTGGTGTACTTGGTTTGTTAAACTTAAATGGTCATGTGTGGCTCTGCATTTTAATTGAGGATTTAACTTTCCCCCGCAGTGGATAAACTGAGGAATGATCCCATGGCTTACTGAGATTTGGTGGTAAGGTCTAACGACCCAGGTTTTTTCTTCACCGCAATGGCAGACTTTCCATCACAGAGGGATTATTTGTTTTGATAGGTGAGAAGAGCCGCGTAGCATGGGACATACCGCCTTAATTAATTCCTATGTAGGACTTCAGCCGTTCATTGGAGGAGTGAGTGGTAATTACCCACTATATACGCGTGCTCTGGGAGAAAATTAACTTTTGTCCGATTGTGAGCACGTAATGCATTATTTTCAAGGACATATAGTATTAGGTACATGGGGTACTTACCGATGGTAGTAAAGTAACCCACTGTATGGCACCTGCACTCTTCCGACAATGTAAGTTTGTATGTTTATCTGTGCCTTACTTCAACTGTGTGTGTGTTTGTGTGTGCGTTATCATAGGAACCTTACTATGGTTGGAATCTAGTAATGACCAGGGCTTTCGGGCAGTGATTAAATGTTGTTATTACAACCTCTCAAAGCTATGTTGCATTCATATACCTCGGTGGAGAGGGAGAAAATGAAAATAAATAACTGACAGTCTCCGTAAATAATACGGGCTGTAAATGAGCCAAGGGCTTCGTCGTCATTACTTTAATATCTGGGAATGCTACCCTCCAGGGTTTGAAAATGAGTTCAAACGCTCTAAAGCTGTATGTTTTTCACTATTAATCCCATTGAACATCCCACTCCCAATCCGTCAACTCAAGTGTAGCAAAGGGTGCAACATTGTGAAATCTCCGTTTCCCAACATACCAAAATTAATAGGCGGATATCTGGGAACACCATACTCATTACCGGATAGTGAATTGAATACAATTTGTGGAGCATATGCCCCTCTGAGCATATGTACAAATATCCCTTCAGAAATATCATGTGAGCATTGCCTCCGCAGAATACTACTAGAGTGATTGTGTGTGCAAAAGTGTGGAAAATAAAAGTACGCAAATTGAGCTGATAATTCCCCGTGATTGGCCGGGCCTAGAAATGAAAAGAAAAACTATATCAACTTGTATGCATTCGTATGCAGCATGTCCGAGCGCTCTTGGCATTAATAAAGCCATTTCCACGTTCATTTGAATACACGGCAGAGAGTGCGAGGGAACTCTGAATAGATGTACGGCTCGTTAGGCTCATTCATCATCCGATATTTTTTGTACCATCTCCGCTTTTCTCAGCTCTGCCTTTAAACCTCTCCAAACCCGTATAAATCTTACTAATGAATCTCTCTGTGTGGGTGGCAAGAACTTCCGCAGAGCCATTACCCACCCTGTTACAAGATATGAACAAACAATTTCGTCGTATGCTTATGTCCACATCTTCTGAACCGAACACACGTGCTATCGTATACGAGTTACTTTTTACAGTCTACTCACCATCTCATCTGGGTTTGCTTGTGTATTTGTTTGTGTGTGTTACACACTAAAATTTATTACACAAGTGAATTTTCAGTGGAATTTTTTCGGTTACTTCCACACTACCTCTCTCCTGCTCGAATGGTCCAAAGTAAAACCCTCTCTGTGCTGTGAGCACAGGTGCACACTTGGTGAATGTATCACAAAGCACACACACTGCACCCACTAATAAGCTATGCCCACAGCGCATTGTTGGTATTGATAAATTGCTGACTTTAAGAGGGGACTGCAATAGCATTCATTACAGCTGAAAGCCCATTTAAATATCGCAGCCTTGAAGTTGGCCTGCGCCCAATATTATTTAATATTTAAAATTTTAGGGTTATCAGACCGTGGCCAACCTCACTGCTACCACTATATCACTCAGTATTGCGTATAGGTTAGTAATTGGGACATTTAACTACTTCAAATTAGAAAACTTGAATTGAATGGATGCGAAAATAAGTTTGGTCCTAACAATAGCATTTTTAAGGTGGGTTCCGTTTACATTATTTCGCTGCTTCTGTTTGCTATTGTAAGCTGTAAGTGCGAAAATCAACTGTGTAAACACTCCCGACATATCCCCAAACCGGTACTCAGCTCCATCGACAGCTTTCAGTTAGCGACTCGTATGGAGATGTGAGAATTGACCACAGTAAACGCGATGGTGAAATATAATGACTTTAATTCTTACGGAAGCTCGTACTGTTGTCGCAGTAACGACTCATTGGGCTACTCTTGCCTGACTTAATTTCTATGCATAAAAGTTGCCTTTCCCAAGGCCACTTCTTGCTCATTTTATCATCTCGTGAGAGCTCTTAAGTGCCTTAAGAGCCTAGCTGGGAATGTCTCATTTTGTAAATACGCCATTTCAGGTTGCAGGTGAACTTGGTGCTATTTTTTTTCATTCCAAAATTTTTCCCACGCTGAAAAACTCAACCGGTCTTGAATGATGTGCGACATGCTCACCTTCTTCCTTGTCCTGTGCATATCCTTCTCGGATTTCTTTGGGCCCGCGGATCTAAAGATGAGAACTAAATTTGAAGTGGGAAGTCAATTTTATCGTATCCTGATAGAGATATTGACTAATTCTGTAGTAAGACCACCGCATGGTAACATATATTGAAGTCAGTAAAAGTGGTGATGCCATGATGCAGGTTAATAAGTAGGGCGTAAAGGCTGATAAGCGGGTGCACCAATTCATTTATCGCATCCGCAGTTCGTTGTTGTGATCAAATTCCAAATAGCAGAAAGCAAAAGTTCAACCCCTGTCATCTATCCCTTCTCCACTGTAAATACATCTTTGGATTGTACTTGATTAGATATGGCCGATATGTGTACTTCTCACTAAATATATCTTTAAATCATAATCATCTCGTCACCGTCACCAGCTGTTTTTGTGAGGCTGCGAGGTTGCAGAGAGGGTATTGTTATTACAGCGTAACCACCATTTCAACGACGGTGCCGCCGGTCAAGCCCATTCAGTACATTGCATGGGGAGAGGGTCACTATTGGAGAAAATGTAACTGAATTTGCTGAACAAACAGGGAATTTAGACTCTGGACTCGTTTATACTGATTACATCAAGTAGGATCCGAGTTTATCAGGAGCGTAAACGCTACTATTATTGCCACCGGCAGAGCAGTGCAATAAGCAGTGGTGAAGTGTGAAGTGGGCCCACGCTTTCCGTTGTGCAACTCGGATAAACCTCACACCTCAAATTTCTGCTCATTGCTTCATGTAAGTTTGATATACCATAATGAGCAACATCATACCGACCAGCTAAATTACAGAAATTACTGTGCAATAGTAAATTATTTTCCAAAAACAAACAAAGCAAGGTAAGACAATCTTGAACATGCTTTTTTAAGTAAGCGATCCGTAAAGTTGATGCTTTAAATTTTCTAAATTATTCTGACAATAACTTGCATTTTAAGCTTCATCTGGGAAATTCTCCAATCTAATAAAATTAACTTGAGGCCGAAAAATGCTTCCATCCCAATTACAAGAGCGGCAAACGGTTACGTTGACGTTCCGTAACCTCTACTACACCGTCCAAGACACATCTTCTGGAGCCTGTAAGCAAAGCGCACTGATCACATCGTTTAAGTAACTAAAAAATCATTACTTCCACGGGGCAACGTTGAAAAAGGTTTTGTTAGCACTCCAGCAGATTAAATTATTGGACACACGGGTGATTGGACTGCTTGACAAATATTAGTTTTACGAAAAAACATATGTAGGCAAAGTTGTAGCCGTGCGCGCGTGTCTTCACAAATGAACCACAAATCCATTCCTGTCTCCTTCTAATGAAACTTGAAGTAGGTAGGAGATGATCATTTGGTTCCATTCAGCTGGAAGTTAAAAAGTAATAGAGATGCTCTCGGCTAGACAGGAGTATCCAGTAGTATATTTTACGCTAATCAGCATCACATCAGCTGGTTAAATCATAATGATGATTCTGGATGAATGGAAACTGCAAAGGCAGGCACTCGGTGCGCATGATTTGACTACTGACTACAGGTTGATGAGGGAGTATGACAACAATAACGCGTTTGACATTAACTATTTTCCTTACCTGATACGGTTGAGCTAATCAACGGCATGATTTTACATTGTGGATTAAGATCCAAGTGTCATGTTTCATCTGCTGTAGCGGAAAGGTACGAATATCATCTAATAAGCTGACTGCTAGAACGAGCTAACAAGACAACTAACAAGGAGCAACAAAGAATTTACCAATGGGACTCCAGTTGTGCTGTCCCATAGATTCTGAGCTGTCACAGAGCTCCGCGGAAGTGAAAGGAAGGGGTGGGGAGGATATGTTAAAGTTTTCTTGACTACGGACAGTTGCAGGAATCGGACAAGGTTCTGCATCAAAGACGACAAAGACGATTCTAAATGATGTGAATGGGACGTTCAAAGCCGGACAACTGACGGCCATTATGGGACCCTCCGGTGCCGGCAAGTCTACCCTCATGAACATCTTGGCTGGATACAAGTAAGGGTGAAAATCTGTGTTTATCACACACGGAACGTCAAAACCAATTACATGCATACTTCTCACTCAACTTCCCTACTCGACAGCAACTCGAAATCCTCGTGAACGAGAAAGGTGTTTGCCTGTGTACTCACCCATTTTTTTTACACTTCAGGACTGAAAATGTGGAGGGTAAAATCCTTGTTAATGGCTCTATCAGGGATAATGCAAAGTTTAGGAAAATGTCGTGTTATATCATGCAAGATGATGTCTTACTCCCGCATCTCTCTGTGCTGGAGGCAATGCGCTATGCTGCTCAACTGAAGTTGCCGCTAAAAACGACGGAAGCTGAAAAAGAGGCGAAGGTACACACAATGCGTTCATGTTCATGATTAAATGCCTTTAAACTGAATCACTTGAAGCCCTTCCTCCTACTTAGTTCTACCTCTATATGGTTAACAGATAAACGAAACACTTGAAATGATCGGTTTAACACAATGCCGCGACGTCAGAACATCAAATGTTTCTGGAGGACAGCGCAAACGACTCGCAATCGCCCTTGAACTTATCAACAATCCACCAGTGATGTTTTTCGATGAGCCAACGAGGTAAACGCGTACATGTGAGTCATATAACAGGACCAGTTGCCGATTTCTGTCACTAATTTCTACATTTCGGGGTTACAGTGGATTAGATAGTGCAACATGCTACAGTTGCGTCGCTCTTCTCAAGGCTTTAGCCAAAGGAGGAAGGACCATCATCGCAACGATACACCAGCCTTCAGCGCGAGTATTTGAGCAATTCGACTCCTTGTTCTTGCTATCCAGTGGCCACGCTTTATACCGTGGCAAGGTTAATAATCTCGTTCCGTTTTTTTCGAGACATGGATTGAGCTGTCCATCGTACCACAACCCGGCCGACTTTGGTGAGTAACTATTTGTTGCTGGTACACTAGCGAATTTCCACACGTAATCCCTTTTATATGGTGATTCCTTTTTTTCTGATAGCTATTGAGGTTGCCAGTGGAGATTATGGAGAAGAATGGATTACAAAGCTGGTGGAAGCGAATCGTTACAGTAGTGACACGGACTCCGTAGAATCTGGCGTGCAAGAAATAGCTGGGGATGCGGATGAAAGTGAAGATTGCACGCTGGAAGGGTCAGCTAAAGCAGAAAAGGGAGCTGCAGTTAGCCTCATTCTGCCGATGGAGATGGAGGAACTGGAAGATCCCGAAGAAGGTAGTCGGGGGGATCGATTTGCCAATCAGTTTACGACATTATTCAAGAGATCTTTTAAATGCGTTGCACGTGATATGGTAAGAATTCTCTTGTATAGACTCATAACCTTCACATGGAAATGATATACGGTATCATACATTTCATATTTGTGGTTACAGATGTTAACACATTTAAGATTCGCAGCTTCGGTACTAGTAGGCTTGTTCATAGGGGCGATTTATCATGACGCGGGGAGCGATTCGAGCAAGTGTTTCGACAACGCAGGGAATCTTTTCTTTGGCTTACTATTCCTCGTCTTTGCATCCATGATGTGTACTGTACTAACTTGTAAGTGTTCTATTGAGACAAATGCGGAGAAAAGCCTACAGAGTGTGTGTAAGTAAAGGGCGAATACATTGTTCATAGTCCCCCTTGAGCGAGGAGTGCTGATTCGAGAGCATATGAACTGCTGGTACTCACTGAAAGCTTATTTTTTCGCAAGAACCATGGCGGATCTACCGTTCCAGGTACAACAAACGGCTCAACAAGTTAAAAGAGATTTACTTAATTTTGCAAGATAATATTCAACTGAATTCTTTGTTTTCTTCTATAGCTATTTTTCCCATTCCTGTACATTGTTATCGCGTACTTCCTCACGGAACAGCCGCATGAGTTATTCCGATTTGCAATTGTTGCAAGCTTTGCAATTCTGATATCTTTAGTTGCGCAATCTATTGGGCTTCTTATAGGTGCAGCATGTTCGATCCAAGTACGTATGGACGCATATTTGTTTTATTAAATTTATGCTCACTATTAATGGACCTTTTTGGTGTCACGTGCGTGTGATAAATGGTTTTTTGAACTTCTTACAGGCCGCCGTATTTGTTGGCCCAGTGACAACGATCCCAATTTTCTTGTTCTCGGGCTTCTTTGTAACGATGAAGTCGGTTCCGGCTTACTTACGTTGGATTTCGTACATTTCCTACGCCCGCTACTCCTTTCAGTCCACTCTAACAGCAGTCTACGGGTATGACAGAGGCTCACTAAAGTGTTATGAAGCATACTGCCATTTCAAGAATCCAAAAAAGTTTTTAGAAGCTCTAGACGCTGAAAATATCAACGTTGTGAGCCATGCCGCATGTTTGGTGGGAATACTTATTGTGGTACGCTTTTTATCATACTGGGCTCTACGATTCAAAATTATGTCGGAAAGATAGTAACGTTCGAGTACCTACGTTTTTTACCGTTGTTGTTCCTGAATTGTGTAACGTCATACAATATTAATTAAAGCTCTCCTATTACGGCACCAGTCTGCCGTGCTCTCAGTAACAAGTATTCAGCTACCTTTATTAGCATGAAATTTTATTTTCATGAAAATAGTTTAACAGATTTCAGGTGTATAGATTCACATGCAGACAATGGCTGCGACAAGGTAACTCATTTTAGTCATCTGTTAAACATAAAAATAACATAGGAGGAAAATCGCAGAGGATAACTTATTGTTATAACAATTATTATTATGTTGGAAAACAAAGTTGCATTAGCATTAACCTTCCTGCCACAAACAAAGAGGAAGTTTCTCATTCTTAACGCCTAGTATATTTAACTTATCAGTGCAATCGATATACGGCTAGTATTTGAAATTAAATTCAAGGATATTCGTCGTTTCCCTTTATAAGCCTGACACCAATGTTGTGCAGTTCATGGATTGACTTCAAATCATATTAACAATATAATTGTATAAAACTAACGAAAATGAATGTCCAGCGAAAGGAACAAACTTTTTATCCTAGAAATACACCCTAGCAGCATTCAAAGTCGTCCACACAACAATATGGAATGAAGACATGGCGTAAAGTCATCAATTCATCGCTTAAAATCCCAATCGTGTCAGTTACTTTAAAGTTTGGCTGCAAATATGTGTAAAAAATTATTCCTGTGAGCCAAATAAAGGCTGGTCATCGAAACTCTCATTTTGACTCTCAGGCTCTATTTGATCGGGAATTTCTTGCTTCAGATCATGGACTTTCATGTGTCGCTGCAGCTGTTCCACCGCATTAAACCCATCACCACAAACTGAGCATTTCAGAGGCTTACCCCGGTGTGCTTCATCAGAATGAACCTTCAGGTCAGCATAATTTGTAAACACAGCATTGCAGGTCTGGAAGACACAAACACTCATTAGTACACGCTCGAATGACCTTCCAACACAGCATACCTGCAGATATTCAAAGTAAATCTAGAAAGACTTACGTCACATTTGACATTCTTTTTGGCATGAGTTAGAAAATGAACTGTCAGCAATGTGCGGTACGGGAAAGTTTTCTGACAAATCCCACAAGTTAAACTATCATCCGAGGTATCAGCCGCCGGCTCGGAACGAGATTTCTCAGGGGAAGACAAATTCTTCTGCGGAGTTGAAGCAGCGGATAAATTTGATGATTCTCCATTCTCTATCCTAGTGTAACCATTTCCCTCAGTCGTTGCTCGTGTTCGACGAATAGGTTTGGCTCTCACTCTATGTGTTTTCATATGAATCTCCAGAGAATAGTTTCGCAAAAAGGTTTTTCCACAAACTGAGCATTTCACTGCGCCCTCGGTAGCATCAGGATGAGCGTTGGCCCTATGTCGGCGGTACGTCAGGCGGCTTGAGAAACCTTTGCCACAAGTCTCGCATTGGAAAGACTTTAGGCTTGGATGGCACAGGCTTTCGTGACGCAGAAGCCTACTGGCGTTTGTATAAAATTTCGGGCAAAGGCGGCACGGATAGATACCAGGTCCACTTAAACCTAAGAATACCCCCTGAAATTAGTAAACTGAGTCGCTTCAAAATTAAAGGGTCAAAATCAAGCTTGATCAATAAAAAAGGGTCCACGTACTATGATCTTTTCCAAGATTCTCATCACCCAGTGAATTTTCTTCAAAAGTTTCATTCATTTCCTCAAACGTCTCCATGGGCTCTTGCTTAACGTCTGACCGAAGTGATCGCCCAGAGCTTCGTTTCGGATACCGCATCTCTGGTTTCAATTCTACGTGATTTGTCTGGTCGTACTCATTCTCTGATCTGTGAATTTGTAAGGCTTCGTTAGAATACGTAGTGAAAGTCTAGTTACAATGATGTACACTTTGCGATTAAAATTCAACAAATTTCGTATCAGAAACTGAAAAGTAATGCCAGAAGCGCTGCGATTAATTGCACCGAAACAGCACTCGTGCTAAACACGACCTGAAAAAAGATCAACTCAAAAATTTGGAGCTGCTAATGTTATGGTATAATGATATCATCTAAATGACCATGGCTACCAATTCCTAACAAAATCCTCAACTCTAAATTGAGGCTTGACTTACTCAAATGGCTTTGAAGTCAGTTTCGGAGGCCCACGTTTTGAATTTGTTGGAACTGGTTCATCCTCTTCATTCGCACTACCTTCTTCAAATTCATCGTGTTCAGCAGTAAAAGAGTCAGAATGAGTTTCGTCTGCCCCATCATGATCAGGCATGACTTCATCCTCGGCATGATGTGCAAATGCTCGACCCCCTCGACCGGCACGCTGAAACTTGCCACGTTTTAGGCCTCTTAAAATTGAGGTTCCGCCACCTTTCTTTCTTTTTCCGCCACCCATGGGTATCAGGCGAGGCATTCTTGAGGCATTGACAGAACCGCGTGGCCTACCGCGTTTTCTTGGCGTATCAACTGGTTGATCATATGAAGTATTCATAAGCCCTTCATCGCGTTGATTTTCTGACATCCCTTTTGGAACGACATGTACTGCATTGGGAGCAAGAGCTAATTCATCCGAGTCATGAACCTTATTATGAGGCTCGACTGTGTTCTCCTTAAATTCCAGCTCCATCATGGCCGAAACAGGATGGAATTCCTCATCCACGGTCTGATTTTCCTTAATGTACTCTCCTGGCTCTTCTTTCATATCCAGGGTATCAGCAAACATTTCCTGCAGATCGAATGGGTTTCCTGCAATGAGCGCATCTAATCCAATCGCATCACGAAAATCACTTTTCGTACTTTCTTCCGCATAAAATTCTTGCCACTCTATTCATATTAATAAGAGAAACAATCATGAATATAAAGCTTTTTAACAAATCTACATTCATCAGATAATACCATTCAAAAGGCTCACTTTCAAAAATTTGCTGCCGAATAAAATCCATTGGTCCTTTACTGGAATTCCGGTCAATAGTTTCTACGACAATGAAGGCAATTTCGTTCCGAATACAAGCATACTGATTCTGCAATGCCTCCAGCTGCGTGTACAAGTTGAACATGACAGAAATCTTTGAGTGGCACTCGGGACAGTACGGCAAAGACAGAAGGACATCGTCTTCATCCCCATCTTCATCTCCCCCGGTCTGGAATGGTGGGATGTTCATTGCCTTGTAGAATACTTTCGTCATACAGGACTCCCATTTGTTCTGTGCTACTGGATATAGATGGAATGAATTGTAGCAGACGACACAATACTGCTGCCTTGGTGGCGTGTAGACAGTCTGACTTTTTTTGTACCACAACTTCCTCCCCCTCGGCATTTCTGCAAAGAAAATAGATACGAAATTATAAAACATCATTCCTTAGAGTCTCCCCACCTGTACTACAAATTAAAAGCGTAAAATACTTACTGAGCGAAGTCGGCGTTTATATTATTATGATGAGAAGACGTTACACGGTGGTTATTCCAGTTTCAAATATTAGTTCCCTCAAATATTCCATATATAAAAACTTTCTAACTCAATTCACCGATTCAATTATACTTTCACTGAGCTAGATGAATAAAACACATTTGGTTTGAAGACTCCCAATCCGGAAAACAATCGCAGACACACTCATCCAAGCCCGAAGTCAAATCCCGTTTTGTAATTGAAGAAGTGTATGAAAAACCAGAACTATTAAATATTGGGAGAATCAGTACTGGTCATGTCATATTTCAGGGCTAACTGTTCCATAGCAGTAGCTAAAATATCCGCTCAAAAGACGAGTTGGTTCGTCATAGCTTGGCGCCTTCAAATCATAGCGTTGGCGCCAACTTCATATTTCAATCTATGTCTTCACCGGTAGATGCGTTTCGTTGGTCCCAGTTCAATGGTTTTTATTTAAAATCACCTTGATTTCAACCTGCGTTTCCATTCTAAACATTCTAAACTGCTACGACTTTAAATTATTTCAATTTTGGCAACCGGCACATCCATCGTATATTTATCATCAATCTCAAGAACATCCAATTTACAAATTTTATTTGGTACCATGTACGCAGAAACTCGTACAATAATCTCGCACCAATACACAATGTGTATTACACAGTGGATACGCTCTCCAATTCCCTTTCATGCATGAACGACCTTAACCTGAATGCGGCTGCAGACTCATCTCCCCATACAAACTAAATGAATACAACAAAAGCTTGGTCAAATTATGACAGCAAATCAAGTTATGTCCACAGTGTCGCCTTCTATCCGTATTGCCGACAGACCCGAAACAAATCAAGTAAGTAATATGTTTGTGACCGTCCCATAGCCCTGTCTAATGACTGACAGTGCATGAGTATGATACAGCTCTGGCTGCACCTACCGCTAAGGTCAAGGCATATACGTTTTTAAGAATGAAATCTGAGCAAGAAAATTATATTAATACAATTGAGCAACCATGTTCGAGAAGCAGAAACATGATGCGTTATGGTGAGGTTACTTCATCCCTATACAGCCACATGCCGCATTAAATACAAAAGGGGTGTCGAAAGGGTCGGCTGTGGCCTCGAATGTAATAAGGAAGTTCAGTCCTAAACCTGCCCTATGTCGACTGACTGGGGAAGTTGAGGAGGTGTGTATATATCTGTCTCCTTATGGTTGAGGAATTCGCCATGGTTATATCCACTATTGAGCATTTGTCTGATTTCTCTGTGCTTTTCATGCAATAAAGCCATGGACTCCTCTCTCTCTCTCTCTCTCGCTCTCAGTTGCTTCTGGGCTTACTCCTTGGATTTTTCTACTCTACTACAGCAGCGAGAAACGACGACAACGGAGAGGATTTCAGGGTATATAGATGCCCAACCTGACGTTTTGTCCTGTTTTTCCCTCAACTCCTATGCCTTTTATGCCCGCCTATGTCTACAGTGGTACTACAACGAGTTCCCTTTTCCCTTCTGTGTGCTCCTTGCTGCTTTGGCTTTCCGATCATATTAGTGAGGGAGAAAACCTTGCTGCAGCATCTCCCATACACTGTACCCTCTGTACGGAATCACACTGAGCATTGTATCACTCTGATCTCTGCTCTCCTACTTTAACGTACCCTACTCGCCTTGAGTTAGCATACACGCACAGCAATTTTTGCATGGCGTCCACCCTCAGTCTTAAATTTTTCTCATTAATACAATAGATTCCTATTCTGACTCCATTTTAAGAGAAGGACTGGCTGAAACACTCATAAATAGACGAGAAATTGTTAAAAATTGAGGAAACATACTCAACCCCTACTCACGTGTCCCCCAGTGTTAAAAGTATACAGCCACACACATACACACGTTCATGTCAGCAATAATCTCTGGTTGGCCCCTCGTCAGTTGGTCGAAGAGCAACATATTAGAAGGTATACAGTGGCACTGCACAAGAGCAGGCATAGCACTCTTTTTCCTTCTCCCCCACTACTACGGCCTGAGAGCATGGGGATTTACAGAAGAGTATATATTTATATATTTTTGCGAAAGCCAAGTTTAATCACCTTTTATGACTAAAACCTTGTGCGCTCAAATCGGTCACGACAAACTAAATATTCAGCGTAATTCCGATAGGGTGCTCCGAGGAATACAATAGCACTCCCACAAAATGCCTTGGGTTTCTGGACGTATTAATTTGAATATCTGGAATGCAGGTGGGCTAATAGTACGGATTCTCGCACTGGATTGACTGGCGGCCGTTTATTAACAATCGAAATTCCTGGATGATATCCTGAGAATATTACTGGGCCCCTGCCTCTGAATCCTCAAGTACGAGCCGAGGCATTTCAACCACGAAAGGTAACTATTGGATTGTATTTCGTATAAGTTTTCCACACTATGATGATGGATACTAAAACATGATTTTTTAAAAAAACTTACTGTGATTTTTAGATAGTTTTAAGTTGAGTAAATGTTTTTTTCCTTAATATAGGCGTTCATATGTTGTTCACCACATAATTTAGTCCGAGGTGTCGTTTTTAATTATTTTAAATTTATCATAATGAAGCTGTGTTTGTTGATATTGATACGCTCGTGTAGCATCAGTTGCGGGCTGCGTCAGTTTTAGACTACTTTTAGTCTCCACGTAAGAACGCGTAATTTATTATTTCAGAAGTTTTGCTTGCTAAGCAGTAGTAGATTGTAGTAATTGAATGTCACAGAAACCTTGTTAATTTTAAGCTGAAAATCAAAAATTTGAAACATTGAAAGAGAACATGAATTCCAGGGAAATTAGCTACTTTTCCCTGCCACCTCCACGGAGGGTCCCAAGCGGATCTCAGGTTTATGATGAGGAAGACGAAAATAGTTGTTACAATGTAGGGAAAACTCCTTCGTTCCTTCATAAGATTTTCCCGCCTCCATCGGAATTCGGTACATTTTGGAAACGATTCTGAACGACGATTCTTAGCAGACATTCTATTTATATGGTTAAGTTAAGAGTAAAACAAGTGTCATCTTGAATGCTTATGAGTTTTGCATATTCTAGCCGACAATCAAAATGGAACACCGCTAGGCTCGGAGCTCTACATTTTCAGCACGGACCACTTGGGGACAACAGACGAACTTTCGGGAGTTCGAGAACGAGGGTTCACCGCAGGGCTCCACTCGTACAAGACGGCAGGGCTGGGCTCATTGTTCTCGTTCGCAGGTGGTTATTTGCCTTATATCCCTGCTCAACGAGAAGATCCTCCCCATTGTGTCGGTACTATGGGTTGGGGACAACCTAACGTCGGCAAGAGATGCCGTGACGATAATGTTCCGGTTGAACATCACTCCGGCTACTTGGCAAGTGAGTCAGAAACAGACGATGAGCTGAGAGCCCACTTGATGAATAAACGATCTCGAGATGTTTCGCCCGTTCGGAGCACTCCAGGCGTTACCGACTTGACCAATGGAGATTACAAGTCTTCCGAAGATGCTGCTACTGAGTCCTCAGAAACAGGTATATTCAAACATCATAGCATTGATGTGCGCGGATTCATTGCATGTATTTTGAGAGTCTATTTATTTTTCCTAGGCATAGGAGTCTCCTGTGAACCGTCGTCATCCGTCTTGACTGACGCCTTAGGTTCTACGTCGTTGATTAGCACAACTAGGATGACCTTGCCGCGTCAACAAGTGTCCGGGGATGTTTCTGAGTCTGATGATGAAGACGAGTGTGCGTTGCTTGCGATGGGAGTGATGCATCCTCAGGGAGTTCGGGGTCATGAGCATCTAGGAACCGCTGTCTCATATGTCGCTCCAGGACCTTCGCAACAAAAGTCCTTTATGAGACCTGTTACGAGAAAGAGATTGATTCGCCGGAAGTAAGTACACATATATCCTATGTAGTACTGTTATCGAGCGGCGGCTATTCGACTTGGAGTAATTTTAGGCTGAGGACGAGCTCTACAGGCTCAGTCTTCAATGCCTTAGCCATTCACCGCTTAACAGGTCTCAAAGAGTTTTAGTAGTTGCAAAAAATAAGAGGCTATTCTCTCTCGTACATTTATGGACTTGGTTCGATGCACGTGCCATCTGAACCGTTTGTGATGGCCTACTATGACCATTTCTTGATGCATCCATGAATTTTAGAATTTCATACGTACTGATGAAAGCAAATATGGGGTAAGCACTAGTTATCTACTGGATTCCTCGCGCATGTTCGAGACTCGAATAGGACACATAAAGCAATGTGATCAAAAAATTCACACCTTTTAGTCATGTTAGGACTGTCCACAGGTTGACGCTGAGTACCTACCACACTGGCAATATCACTTTCCCTTCTCGAAGTGTAAATTATTCTGTATCATGGTGTAAATTTAATCTTGATATAGAAGTCCTAAATACGGGAATTTATATTTGCGTAGATTTACAAAGTTAATGCTATGTGAAGTTTTGAACGCAAGTCATAATGTCACCAGTCGTATCCTTATATGACCTCAGTTGACAGTTACACATAATCCCTATTATCATCTGTTTTCCTGAGTTCGTTTGACAATTTTCAATCCAAAATTAAAATACACTGTATACGCCATTGTATCTTAATTTTCGGGTGTTAAAAGTTCGGTGGCCTTGACCTCAATTTGAACACGTCAACTGGAAATGAACTGGGGAGCATTATGTAGATTTTTGTAGTTTAACACAGCTGCTAAGCCTTAGGTGATGTTCTCAATTATCTCAATGGTCTCACATCCAGGTGAGGTAATTATATAACGAGTTTTGCAGAACATCGTTATTACAAAGTTTTCTTGGTCTGTTGTTAGTTCCCGAACAAGGCGTACCTACCGATTTAATGCATGGAATGACATTCTAGAAACTTCTTGTGTCATAAACGATCGGACAATTACACAGCACGGCATTGTTAAAACCCATTCAAATTTGAAAAGCTTCAAAGTATGATTCAATGCAAACTATTAGCGTTATCAAGGTGGAAGGTCGTGAGAATTTTATTTCTAAACTTTCAATCGAAAGACCATCCACAGTTTGTACTGCGGATGTCCTTGAAGCTAAGCTACTTTCGAAGACTGTAAGGCACCTGCAAAATGTAATTGTAATATTGGAAGACGACAACGGGTCATTAATTTAATTATTCTTAATTACACTCATCGTAAAGCCAGCATTGTCTTCGATCAGCTGAAATTCACCGGAATTTAGACATGTTATTTTTCCGCTTTCCTGTAGATCAATGTTCATGGCTTGCCTTCGCCCTGAATGAAAATTGCGCTAAAATTCTAGAGACTAGATTAAGACAAGGTGAAACATTGAGAGAATCATGTGGAAGTTTCAACCATTTCCATTTTCCTGATCACGCATTCCCACGTACGTAAAATTATGTACGTCGGGAAAGGGGGGAGGACTGCAAAAATCATGTGCACTTGGATGAGAGGGGAGGCAATGAAACGGTTCGGAAATATGCGTATTGCGTAATATCAATTTTCTCGATCCTGAGCAGTTCTCCCTCTCTCCCCTCTTCCCTTTCCCTATATGATTGTTTGTTTGGCGACTGTGCGCATACCATGTCATGTGTCGTGTTATTATCAGTGCGGAACGCGCGACTCTGAAAAATGTTTTAAAGGCTTGATACCATACCAAAAACATTGGGGATATTGGGCTTTTACACCAGACAATATTACGCTCTGGCATTCAAATACAGCAGGTCCAAATTCAGTTTTAAATTTATTTCGAAGGACCTTAAGGTATACGGTACGAGTAATAACAAAGGGAGCTCTGGCTTTGCGGCACCTGATGATCTTGCAAGCTCTATAAGGGCTTTTGTCAATATTTTGATAACGATATATGTGAACGGCTCCTCGGTGTTTAGTCTATTATGATCATGATAATGATGATCTCTCAGCATGAAGGACTTGCAATACAAGAAGTGAGGAACGAAGACGATCAGAGAGAGTGAGAACATGAAACGGCGGGAAATTCATTTGATCTCGAGGACATGCGTAGATGAACGGAGCAAGTTCATTCATTTGATTCAGCCGGTTCTTTAGAATCCTCAAGGTTTCACATTTCTTCAATGCTGTGCACGCTGTGAGGCGGTGAGCCAAATAGTCCCTTGTCCTGGCTCAACCGCATGGTTGTTCTCCGCGTTCTGTTCTCGTCCTGAGGAGAGTTCAGAACATCATTGCAATTCCAATTTTGTTAGTACCGGTGTGGAGCTATACCGCTAAAGCTTTGATTTTCATAAGTTTTCGTAGACTTGTGGGGAAAAATTTAGTTTTAAATAATAAAGAGATTTAAAATCATTGAGTGTGATAGCTAGTCCAAGTGACGAACCTGTTGGCATTTAATTTGTTGTTCCTGTTCCTCTGTCAGTGCTGAACGTTTTAAAAGTGTAAGCCTTAATCATTCGGGTGATTGCGTCAGCTGTAATTCGTTTTTGCCTACATTTAATTTCATAGAATCATTAGAGTAAACGTACACGTTAGCGGGTTAACAAAATTTGAAAGTGTTCAGGCTTCAGGCCTATTCAAATCGTAAACGTTCGATATTTGAGCTCATACGCCATACGTTATTTATTTGGAATTAGTGCACTTAATAGTGCGTTAAACCTGAGATTGAATTAAGAATGTTGTCATACCAAAGGATGGTATTAAAGCGTAGCCGGCTTTTATTTCGATGTTTACAGCGCTGTGGTAGGAGAGTACCCTTATTTCAACCTTTTTAATTTACAACTTCCATTTTATCTTGCAGACCTGCGGATACGATGGTGGTTTCAAAGGAAAAGGGCGGTTTTAGTCCCTCATCAACCGGTTCATCAATTAACGAAGAAGGGGACTTTCAGGGCTCTCCGACGCGTTCTGTTCCGAAATATAGAGGCCCGCGAGTTCCTGCCTCTCGAACACCTAGACGGAAAAATTTATCCCCAACTTTGTCGAAAGCAACTAAGAATCTTAAACATAGGACAGGTAGGTGATTTGTTGGGTGGGATGTATCTGCAGAGTGTTTTTAGAATTAAAACTAATCATTGATTTTGTGAACTTCGTAGTTGCTACTCCTAAAGATGAAGATGAAGAGGAGGAGGAGGAATTTGAACTAGGCTTGGCTGAAGATGATGGGGCCGGCTTGAAAGATGATGAAGCTGTGGAGGATGATGCGTCAACGTCGACTGATATTACTTTGCCAAACGTTGTTCGCAACATAGTCCCACCCATCAGACCATCATACTTCCCTTTTGTTCCACCTTATTTAAACTTTTGTTTACATGACGAAAAGTCTGAAGTTCTACCTGCTGAAATTCGGAAGCATTTGAAGTGGCGCATGTCCACTATAACTCCCGTTGTCATACGAAAGACTGTGGCTAACTCTGGTGAGTTTGTGTAATCATTCTTTTGCCATTTTTGGGTTTCGATTCGATCCAGTCCAAATCACTTTTTCTGGTGGACATTGTGTCGTATAGAAGTAAAATAATTCAATCTGGCTCCCTACAGGATTCCGAATGTTAAAAAAGACAGTTGAATGGGGAGGTCAGTGGGGTAAGCACATGAAGGGTGCCATGTTTCGATCCACGCTGAAAGACTACCAGAAATTGAACCATCTTCCCGCCACTTTTCAACTAGGACGAAAGGATAGACTTTGGAAAAATGTGTACAGATTTATTTTGAAATTTGGGAAGACGCAATATGGTTTCCTCCCTAGAACCTATATACTTCCACATGATATTAAGCAACTTAAATACGCTTGGGATGCATCTGAGTCAAAAGGAAAAATGTGGATTGTAAAACCAGTAAGTTTTTCGTAATTTTTTCCATGTGTTTTTCCACTTCGGTTGCGCAAGTAGAACTGGTTATATTTTTTCTTTAGCCTGCTGGTGCTCGGGGAACTGGTATCCGAGTAATAAATAAGTGGAACCAAGTTCCAAAAAAGCGGCCCATGATTGTCCAGCAATACATTTCCAAACCACTACTGATTAATGATAGGAAATTTGACCTTCGCTTGTACGTACTAGTGACCAACTTTCATCCTTTGAGGTACGGTACTAGCAACCACTTATTTTATCTGAAAGTAACAGGCAAAAACATGTGCATTTGCATTCTAAATAGGGTATACTTATACAACGATGGCCTCGTTCGCTTTGCCCCTGTCAAATACTCGCATGACTCGAAGCGTGTTAGTGACCGATACATGCACTTGACCAACTATTCCGTTAACAAGAATTGTGACTTGTACACTCAAAATGAGGATGCGAATGCTTGTAAGGGACACAAATGGTGAGTTTTATTATAAATTTAAATTAACTTTATTTTCAATTTTTAACCGGAAAATGGAAGATGGGGAAAACATTAGCGTCACATTCTAGTTTAATCCTTTGGGGTTTGATGCAGGACTTTAAAAGCTCTGTGGCGGTATTTGCGGGGCCAAGGGGTAGATACTCAAGTGGTATTGAGGAGGATCGAAGACATTATTATAAAGACGTTGATCTCGGCTGAGGAATGCATCACTGCATCCGTTTTTCACATGCCGAACCGCTACAACGGCTATGAACTCTTCGGCTTCGACATCATTCTAGACGAGAGTTTTAAGCCGTGGCTTCTCGAAGTTAACATCAGCCCCTCTCTACACTCATCCTCGCCCCTTGATCTAGCCGTGAAAGGTCCACTGGTGAAGGAAGTATTTAACATTGTGGGATACCACCTTCCACCTCTCCTTCCCAAACAAGCCAGAGTATGCAAAAATCCTCAAAGCTCCAGCTTACACAAACTTTAAGTAACAATGGAATGTTTTTACTCCTTTTAGAAAATGTTTATGGAGAGATTAGACAAACAATTAGAGCTTGAAAAACCTACATTCGACAAAAGGATTTACACAAATCTCTTGAGTAAGGAAGAAAAAGCCAAGCAGCAAGTGTTTAAAGGGAAATTTGACGACAGAAGCCAAGTAAGTTTTTACCCTGTAAAACCGAGTCCCTCGTTCCATTCCACTCTTAATAATATCACATGTAAATGTTCTCTTTTTTCCAGTATCTGAAGGAAATAATAGAAACTTTGACCCCGGACGACATCCGTCACTTGATCATTGCGGAAGATGAGCTTAGTCAGTGTCAAGGCTTTTGCCGGATTTTCCCAACTCGGCATACGCATGCGTATTTCGGGTTTCTCGAAGGTTCCCGCTACTACAATATGCTGATGGACGCCTGGGAAAACAAGTATGGGTTGGATAGAGCTGTGGGTATTGTCCGACTTCAAGAGCTCTGCCGTCGGAAAATACACCTCTCCACCGTTCCTGTCGGTGCCCAGCCGGTGAGTTTTGTAGATTTCCTTCCAATTTGGATTAAAATGTTGGTTTCATTCCAAGCTATTCCACATGCTCCATCGTGTCCCTTCTGTGATGTTGTGCTCTCGCGAGCACTGAAGTGCATCGTGTCGAGGTGAACGTGTGGCGTGTGGGTGTGAATGTGTGAATGTTAAATTTTGGGTCGTGTGTAATAATTTGTATTATCCTGGTTGACTCGGTTAAATACCAGGGAAGAGTCGTGACCGTTCTAGCTCATGATGCCGTAACAAAATTGAAGGATTGTAAGTTTACATATGGACTCATCCTCTCCATATAAGTCTTTAGTCCCAGTTAGATTGTGGTAATAGACGCCTTCGTTGCTAACTTCTTCAGTAGTAGGAATTTTGCACTTGAACGTTCGTAGCTCACCATACCTCATTCAATAGACCAACCTGCTACCAGTATGGAGGGTAATGAAACTCGTTTGTATTAAGCCTAATTAATCTTTTAGTCCTACTCCGACCCGTGTTATACACATAGGTGTAACAGATGGTATGATAAATTACATTGAGCAGTAGTTTCATTGATTAGTTGATGGCGTATGCCAACGTTCTGAGTAAGTCATTAGGTTTCGACGTAATTTGAAATTACTTATTCTGTGTATGATAATTTAGAACTACTACATGTTAAACCGCTAGGAATTTTGGTTGTAAATCAAGCTTCACTTCGAAGCTCGTATAAATCCGGTCTATCCTAGAGTTGCACTCTCCCAAAGCTGGAATTGTATTTGTTGCGATACTGTAGTTTTAGAAAACTATTCGTGCCTGCGATGTGTTCCAGCGTGGGAAGATTTTTGAAGATTCTCTGTGTACCAGGAGTCATTTAGGCAATGAGACTTCATGTTTGAGTGGAACTCGATCATCATCACTACTACACATTCCATCTGCTTTTTGAACACTTGACAATCTCTTAATTTTCGTAACGAGCGGGAACTACAAATTGTTCGAACTGCTGTAAAAATCTAAAATTAAATTCGAATGACGGAGAAGTTATAAGGCATAAAATGTGAAGCAGGAGTAATCGAGTTCCAGCTCAGATATTGTTCAAATAGATTTAGTCTTCGGAGGACACGTGAAAAATAGATGATAGATAAATGTGTTGGAGTGCATGTTTTGGGAGTTCTCACCTCACTTCAAACTTTTCTGCTTCACTTTCTCAGGGATTATACTAATTCAATTGGTTTGACTTTCCAGACCTCAGGCGAGAACCCAGACGATATATGTGACCAAGTGGATCCTGAGGACGGGATGAAGGCCTCGGGTGACTCTGCCACGGGTGTCTTTCCAGCTGTTTCAGAAACTGTCGATAAAAGTACGTCCGGGCCGCCGCGCATCGTGCCAATGTTGACGAAAACTAATGATGAAATTGAACCAGCATCATTGTTCGAAGGCGCTCCGACCCAACTGGAACCAGTCCGATCTATTCACCACCACCACCATCAGTCTTCCAATGTCCTCACAATAGGAACGAGAGCGGGAGGGCGACCAGATGGGCAGCCGAATTACCGACCAGCCCCCGTCAAGGTGGACCACTACATGATTATGAAAGATGACGGTGGATGCGGTAATTTGCGGGGGCCCGTGCCCGTGTCTGAGGTTTACGGCTCTCATCACATGAAGCATTTGCCGCCCGCGCGGAACTGTCTCCACAGTCTCCCGGATGAGAGCAGACTGAGCAGTAACCTTATGAGTAATAGTAATACAGTGACTAATAACAATGGCTCCGCACCTACTCCGAACGTAAATGAATACAACAAAATTAAAGGTGTTTGCTACTGAGAGAGAGAGAGATCGAGAGAGTAAAATTATATTATAACTATTTTCCATAATAGTCGCGGCGCTTAACAGAATAGGTAATAATAAGTTGACTATTGTACTGTTGTAGAAGCTAAAAGTGTGAAGCTGAGATAAGAGTATCGTAATATTCCGAGGAGAATGCTGTGAAATAAAAAGTAAATGTGTGTTCGCTCGTCGTATAACATTTCTATTTCTGTCTGCAAAAAAGTGTGTTTTATCGTTGGGGTGGCACTCGTGCTGTTATTATTAGATGGAAAGAAGGATTGAATAAAAAATAGAGAGAGAGAGAGAAAGAAGTTTATCGTGCCAGTTTTCACACAGCGTCCAGTGGTTGTTGAATAGAGATTCGTGTGCAAAAAGGCATTAAATTGGGCAAGCGAATTTTAATGGAGGATCGTTTAGGCATGATGTCGTGCAAACGCTTCGCATAAAATATACCGTATTCAACAAGTGTCTCAAATTGTTTGTTTTGTACTCATTCATGCATGTGTGGAATGAATCAAGCCCAGTTTGATGTTGGTCACTAATTTCACGCGGAAATATTGCTAAGAACAATGTCTCGGGTTTGATATATAGTATTTATTGTGGAACATGAAGGGGAGCCATTATTGATATCATCATATGTGAAATAAATTGTTCTACTACGTGAAAAATTCAACAAAGATCTCCTATGATGCTTTAATAATTCTTGCCTTTGAGGGGACGACCCCTAACACACAGCACACAAACAGCTTATAAATTGATAATTACTATAAATTCCTTCGTACTTCCAGGGACTCTAAAAGTTATTGCTTAATTAGATAGCAAAAATATTTGCATTCAAACACAGTCATGATTGCAAGACTTGTAAAAGTCTATTATTACACTATAATTATAATGATAACATAGTTGGTTTCCCAAACTGAAACCTTGTATAATTCCAGAGGATTTATGAGTACCCTCTTCAAAGGGACCACAGAAGAGTCACCAGTCACGATCTACCACTCCATATATAAATTTCACATGTTTTACTTGACCTAAGCAGACAATTAAAAACTTTGAGGAGACATATTATATAAACCTTGTACTAGTAATTCGCTAAGATACTACACAACAACAACAACAATAATTAACCCATGAACATAAAGGCCGACACACTGAATACAATAGCTAATCTAACCATAGAACTTTTGTAACTCTGATGATAATTTCGATTATTTTACACGTTAAAGATGTACAGTACGCTTTAGGTCGGACATGGGAAGCCATATATCCGTGCTCGAGTATCTCGAAACGGGAGGGACGTTCAGCCTTGCGACTCGTCCTCACCGTCCTCTAACTGGTCGGTTCCGTCGCCCGACTCTACGGAGTAACTCGACGATGAATTTCTCGCTTCTGCCTTCTGACGCTTGTTCGGGGAATAATACATGTGGCGCCCATCTTTAAGGCTCTGGGAGACCAATTTATCCATCTCATGACCGGAAGCCCATCTGTTAAGGATATGTAGGAATATCATTAACAAAATGAAGCGGATGGGAATTAATTTTGGGAAAATATTGTACAATGAAATAAGAACTCACGCAGAAGATTCAAATGGTCTCTTAATGCGTCGCCCGGAGCGGGCAGAGCGCCGTTCAGGGGAAGGTTCTTCCACTACTTTGGGAGATTTTACTCCCGTCAATGGTTTCTCATCCGCCACATCCGAGCTTCGGAGAGTCAGCTTCTGACCTGTTGCTCCTGATGCTTCAGCACTTGCTGATGTACTCTTGGATGCCGTAGACTCGGAATTTAGTGCCTGATTGGACTGCATGGACTGGACGGATATAATTTTCGGAAGAGGCGGGGAGGCTGCTACTGAGTTTGCAGGAATAATCCTGCTGCCGGGCAATATTTTGGTGAAGGGAATTGAATCCGATTTGGCTACAGTTTGAAAGGCGCCAGCAGGGGCTGAATGAATGATGACTTCTTTACCGTGAAGCTTCCCCTTCACTGTGGCCAAATTAGGTTTGGCCACACGAACCATTTTCCCTGTGACAGGGTCACGCTTTACAAATATAAGTTTAGTGTTTGAGAACACTCCAGATCTTGGGATCAATTTCTGGCCGTCAGGACTAAGTATAAAAGTAGATTTTGACAGAGTCTGTAGATTTGCTTGGGGGGTAGTTGTCGGATTTCCATCATCCTGCTTGTTCACTTTTACAGGAACTGCTGGCTGCGTCGTGGCAGGAATTACTTTGTGCTCCACTGGATTCGATTGAACCTTTGGCTCCTCAGCTGTCGTTTTGTTCGCTTTAACATCGTCCTTGACTGCCTCGGCGCTAGACTTTACGTCATTCGCTACTATTGCACCGATGTTTGATGAAGATATACCGACACTCTTTGTCTGCTTTACATCTTCAGATTTAGTTTCCACAACTTGTAGCTTAACCGATGAAGTGTCCGTAGACGACGAAACTTGCTCCTCTTTTTCCCCAGTGCCTTCAGAAACTCTTGATTCCTGAACCGGTTTTGCATTGACGGACGCCTTGTTGGCGAGCATAGCATTTTGAGTTCCCTCACTGTCCGGTTTCTCCTCCACATGTTCATCTTTGACTATTTCCTCATCATTGACAGAAGTACCTTTTTCTTCAATCTTTTCAGTCTCCTTTTCAGCTTCATTTGTGCTGGTAGATGTTTGCACAGGAGAAACCTCCGCAGAGTTCTTGTTACTTTCGGATCCTAATTTCGTTGTTTCATTCTCCAAACCAGTGACGACTTGATTCGAAGACTCCTTCGTGGAAGACTCAGTCCCACGAGGTTCCTTGCTCTCAGAATTCTCCTCAACCTCACCAACAGTAGTTTGGTCGGCTAATTCCTTGGCGCTTTCGCTAATCTCTTCGTCATCAATGTCTTTTTTAATCTGCTTTTGTGGTTTATTTTTCTTTAGCTGTCCTTGTTTCTTGAATTTGCCGCACCATGCTGAAAATTTTTTAACAACAACAATTTTTTACGTAAATAGTGAAACATTTACAACCGAATACAACCATTTGAGCAATCTAACTGATTTTTACAAAAAATACCTTTGAATATGAGATAGCGAATAGCATCAAACGCATTTCCGTGGATGTAGTTGCTAATGTACCCACTCTTCATCACACTTTCCACCACTATAAAGGCAAGTTTCTCCCGTGCTGCATCGAAGCTGCTTTCAGTGCACTCAACATCATCGAACAACTTTTCCACCTTGAGGAATTGCTCGTGGCATGGCGTGCACATGTGTACGAGTCCAAATTTGGAAAAGTGGGGTAAAAACGGTATTTCAAAGCATCTTATGAATATATCTTTGAGATTCCGCAGCTCAAAACTGATTCCCGTCTCCGTGTCTACTGGGGTATGCTGTTCATAGCAAATTAGACCTGGGGAAATAATAAAAAAACACTAAGCAAAATCTTCAAAAAGGTGAAGTAATGGTTTCAATATTCCCATCCCTTCTTAATATTTATATCATACATGTTACATGTCACACTAAGTGTTGATAAATCTGCAGATGATTTCACATCGTAACTTACATCTGTCAGAATTACTCAAAGGAATATGCTGTTGAACTTCCGGTTCCGCTTGTGCTCCCATGTTTTGGTAATTGAGTCAAAGCTCCGGATATTGGAAGCAACTTAGTAACTCCCAAACTGCAAATTTCATACAAAAAATTTTTTACTTTTTCCAAAAGTGATTACCATCAATAAACAACCAATGCTAATTCTAAATTGCAAGAGAAGCTTTAACAGGAGAAACACCTAACAATTATAACCACACTATCTTCCCCTCCCATCATTCAGTCATGAAAACTTGAATATTATTCGGCACCATCATTCACCAATCATTTTAGACACTTTCGTATATCCAATGCGTGAGTGCATTTCACCAGTCAACCAAATCCCACAGAATAATAATAAACGAAAACAAATACTCACTAAAAAGTTTCCTAAACTCTCACTTGAAACACTATTTTGATTTTACTCCCTTTTACGGTTCAAAAGGGTTATACATGCACCTGCCACCCCGTCTGGGGATAACACTGACACCAACTCGCGACCAACACCAGAACACCCGTTCGAAATGACATCTGTGTAGAGAAGGTGCAAGTTCACTGGGTGACCTCCACCCGTTTTCCTACATGCATGATAATATTAGGCGAATGAATACAAAATTAAATTACTTGTTAATAATTACGTCCAAACAAAATGATGACGGTATCTTTCAAAATCAACCTTGGAGGTTTGTGAACCCGTACCAAATGCCCCTACAGCAGCGACATTAATGTGGGTAGTGCTGGATTCGAGTACTAACAAAATCAATAAAAAACACTAACCTCAGTTCGTTTAGATATAAATACAGAGATCCACAGATTGTTGTTACATTAAATTTCAGAGTTTAATTAAAAGTTTGGCGTTAACTCGACTCAAGACATCCTCACAGTAGTGGAGAATTCACAAAACCAGAAGGCTCGGTTCAGCGAACGATGGCGACAACGACAACGAGCAGTAGTGAACCGAACAGGGAGTAAAAATCAACACATGAGAGGCTCTCCCTTTCTCATGCATGCGTGTTACGTGCAGCCCTTTACATATACATGTACATGTATACATTCTGCCAATGCACTCTTGTAAGCATTCGTGAACTATCATTTTTTAGTCTCCAATGCAACAAAAGGAATATCTTCGGGAATGAAAAACACAACATAGACCAAATAGATTTTCATTCGTCCATTTCCATACAAACAGATCTTGGGGTTGGGGTCGCACATTTTGAATCATTTTCATTAACAGGAAAATTCATTTGTCGAATGACTGCGGCCTGCGGCTTGAAGCGAACATAGCGCATACGAAGCCCTATCAACAAATAATTTGTCACAGGGCTACGTTGAGTTATATGACAAATACCGCCGTAAGCTACGTGATACTCTTAGGCAATCACAGGATGTAATTGCCAATGAATAGGTGAATAATTAAAATTCATAAAAACCTTTCAAAGTATACGAATTTATGAAAACGACTCGATGACAGGTGCGCAGTACTTTTAAACTCGCACAGCGATGGAGTTTGGCTCTAAAAATTCTCGGACTCCGCAGTCGATTATCTTTGAGTAAAAACATTGTACGAGATGAAAAATCACTCTCATACTTGTTTCGACTCAAAATAACTAACTACACGATCGTGCGGTGGATACTACGTTTAAATATTATGCAAAAACCTACTATTTTGCCTCAAGATTAGATCAGGCTGTAAAATCAACTGTATGCACAGCTTACCCTGCACAAGTTTGGCAATCCAGCTACGTAAGTACAGTATGGTACACCAAAAATCAGCCCCGTATTCTATGGCTTTTGGAAGTCCAGATCCGCACGTTCAAGAATAAGAGCGCGCGAGCGCAGTGATTAGAGGGCGCTTATGTGATCATGATCAGTAAGTCACAATACAGAACTTGCTGAGCGCTGTGAAAACAGCATCGCTTGAAAGTTGTATCACTACAAACACGATTTCTCAATGAGTTCAAATCGGATCAAATGGAACGAATGTAACGTCTTGAAGGTTATGCTCCCATGTCAAACTTAAAATTTGCGGTTCTTTTGGTGTCGCATGGTTGGGCAAATATTTATAATCAAGCTCCTTGGGGGATTGAAACGTCGAATCAAAATAGCACTGACGTTTGGAATTAGATTGCCGCAGTTGATCATTCATCATGTTAGTTTCACGGAATGTTTAGGACACGGGTTTTGTGTCCATGATGTGTTAACTGCGATTGTTTGAGGCAGCAACACAGAAAAATAATTGTCTTATAATTGGAATGTATTTTTTTTGAAACGGAAATTAATCGGAAAATTTTTACACACCATTTTTTACATTACATACAAACCATTTTTTATATGATTCATAATTCCTGAAACACGAAATTAATGCGATTATTTTGTATTCGAGACACTATAGCTTTCTCCTATCGTTACTTATGGATTATTTCATGAATTTTAATGCATAATAGTAACGACGATGACAAATGAGTTAAATGAGTGTCCATACGTTGGAACCTGAATTTGCAATGCATATATTTACAAATTCAACCAGTGGAGAATTTTGAAATTTTATCACATGCTAATTAAGTTGTAGGATTTTATTCAATTATTTTAAAACTTATTTATTACTGATAAAATAAGGATTTTTTTTCATTTTCGATGAAATTTCGGGGCTTCATTTCATGCATTTCATTAGAGATTAAAACGGGAATGCTCGCATATATGTAGAAATTTAGCCATTTATATACTGTGCCGAGCAAAAATGTATATAATAATTAAATAGGATTTATTTAAACTTATTTATTGTCCTATAAAAAATCAACAAACTGTTGCTTTCATAACTTCAGAATTTAATTTGTTTAATTGGTTAGAGTCGCATTGACTGCACATTACCTTAATTCTGATGGGCGAACATTTTTTATGGAGGAAGTGTATTCTGCTAGGACATCGCATCGTGGATTCTGAAAGGGATTAACTAAATTTTCTACCCTATCCTTGCATGTAATTCCAGCTTTTTAAACATCTGTTTAGTATAGTCAATCAAGTTAGCATTTGTAGCAACATGGTTTAAATTCAAATTGTGGGTATTTTATGTTGTTGCCTTACGACCCCATTCGTCACGGGCGGGCACCATTTCGTATGCAAGCAGCCGCTGCCATATCTGGTATTAGCAATAGGAAGACAGCAGTAATCGAATGGATCGGCACATCCCCGATCCCCGACCACAGGAAACAGGAGCCACCTGGGAAAAGTTGGAAACGAAATTCGGCATTGAATCATTAATACTTCGTACTCCTACGTACTGGAACGAACGACTGCGATTTTGGGAAGAAAATAAGGCCGTTTATTATCTTCTTCTGAACTATATTGATATTATGAATCATGTATAGCTGTCATTGCAGCTTTGCACAGCCAAGGCTAGCACATTAAACTTGTCAGCATCGTATAGTAATAATAAAATCCTGTGGCTTAATGTAAAGCGTAACACGAACGCGAACCGGAAAGACGGTAATTATTATTCGAAATGAAATTTAGATCCTGTAGGATTGCTCATGTGAGATTCCAGTAATCTATTTGAGGTACATTAATTGGGATAGCCTACCGGTGGCTGCCTGAAAAACATAGGATCATACTTGATAGCCTCATAATTTTCCGGTATACAACAGCTTTATAATATTAAATTTATTAATTATTTTGAAATAAAAAGGCTTTATAGAAATTCGTTGCTCGATTAATCTACTAATATGAACAGAAAATAGGCAATAAAAGTATTTAGTAGCCGTCATCAGTGCGTTTTGATTTTTGTGCATGGAAATTTGTTGAAATAATAATATACTCCTGCATTCAAGAGCTGTAATTCAGTAGGCCACCCTAAAGCAGATCAAGTTCTCCTGAACTCACTGCAATGATTAGATCTTCTAGAATTAAAACAGATTTTCTAAAATGAGGGATCGCACACTCACATTCCCATGAAATGAGTGTACAAATAAGCCATCAGTTACGTGTACTGCACATTTTGTGGTTATTGGAGATCTGCTTTAAAAATTTTCCAAGCACATTCTCAATAATGATAATATACCCGTTCGGTTTCCATGTTCTTATACAGAGGTAAGGCTCAGCCAAATTAACATGGGTACAGAAAGGCCAATGAATTTCGCCAGTTGGCAAAAATGTTAACCAGTTTTAAACACAATGGTACATTTTTTCTTGCAACTTTTCAAGCGGTTAAAATACTGGGGCATACGCCGTGTCTTAATTCACCAAGGTTATTTCATTTCTCAAGATCTCGCAAGTTAGTACAAGTAAAGGATCTACAAAAGACAGTACAGACGCTACACATGCATCTGCTAAAGGTGAGAACAGCGGCGATGACACTGTCGATGAGAACCGGGATTCTTTCATGCTGATTCCCAATTCCCATCGTGAATCTTGATCATGACATTAATGTTTAAAAACTTGCTACGCAAGCATTCAGCAATGCATGAACAGAACGCTTTAAGCTCAACGAAATTTACCTCAAGGTAGAGGCAGAGTGAAGCATGACATGAAACCTTATAAATGTTGATTCTTGTTATATGGATAAGGTCAAACATTGACTCTTCCCTTCCAGCTCAAATTTTCGGGTCAAGAAAGGATCATTTGTAATAAGCTACCCCTTCCCCCGATTCCGACCATCTATGAATCAGTATCGATATGGGGACTAGAGCACTGTGGCACCTTCAGAGAAATGCTACAAAAATTAATCGTGCATTTGCACGAAATCATCTGAAAATAACATCAACTAAGTTGCACATTTATCTTACTTCCATCTCATGAATAGCTCATAAAATTCGAATAGATCAATATTTGAAGCAGAATACGAGGAGAGTAATAAATTTAGTACTCTGCTTCGACTGATCCATTGCAATGCAGGATGATGCAGTATGAAAAGCAACAGAATTCTACTAGTTTGAACGTTAATTGCGCCATTACTACTACCACGCTGGTGCCAGCGCATTGTACCGATACCGACCACAGTGGCGATTATTTGAAGATGAAGTACTACTCAAAATATTCCCGAATCGCGACGCTTACGTAAAAATCATTTCTTACAGGTAATTGCGCTATGCGACAAGCGAACTTACACCTTACCTGTAATTATGAGGTTTTTATAGATTAGATGGTTTTTTTAGTTTAACTTGATTTTTCAAATCAAGCTGCAGGCAATGCACACAATTCCGTAGCTTCGTACATTGTCACCGTCACACGATTTTTAATGTCAACTCCTCAGGTACGTGGAAAATGAACCACAGCAGGAAAACATGAATTAGTAACAAAGTTGTGAATTTAATTCGTTAAGATTTTGATTTCACTTTCTTCTGATTGCATATTTACACTACATACTGAAATGTCGAAACAACGTAGAATTGTTTTAAAATTACCGATAAACTTAAGTGTACCAGTTTGGGGTGCTAGTGCACTCTTGATTTCACCCACAAAAAATCGCAACATTCACAAGACAAACAGGCTTCTACATAAGTAACCGCAGCAGTGCTCATAAAAATTGGTAAAATCTGTGACATCTCGGAGAACAAAAAAATTAGCTCCACTTGAGAATAGAAAACTATATAGATCTTCAATCATAATGCACTGTGGTATGTGCAATTAGCATAACATGATGGCATACTGGGTACCCTCTTAGAATCCCCTCTTGTCTGTCCGTAGTCCAATTGAAAATAAATGTTCTTTAAGTCAACAATCATCATAATCTTTCACAATGGGTGAAATCCGCAGTAGACTTTCCATAGCCTCAACTGAGAGGGTACATGCTCCATGCTGACAAAACAAGTGACGACATGATAAAAACTCACAAAGTTTGACTACAATGAGAAAAATATAGATTTGTTTGTACTGATCAAAACTAATGTGACACGAGACTCGTACAGTAAGTATGTGCACGGCACAAAGTACTACGGACTGGACAATCTTGTGGCTTTCCTTCGCTAACACGTAACAAGCAGTCACAACAATTTTACATCAGTCTTAAACTAACTGAGCTTTCTGAACCCGAAAAACTAACATCAAATAACTGAATTACTGGAATTACAAAAAGACCTTTCTACAAATGCTAAAAAAACAATACGAATATTTAATCACGACCTCTGGGTACAGTTTTTAGGAACCCGGATAATCACGATGCTTCATTTTGTGATTTTCGGTGCACCTCTTGGTGAGTAGTCAGGTGATGCTTCCTATTGAAGGCTTTAGGGCAGATCTGACAACGAAAGGGTCGTTCCCCGGTGTGTATGAGCAAATGTCTTCTGAGGTCGTTATTCAGTCGGAACCCCTTGCCACAAAACTATAAAACGAAGCTTTTTTTAACTCCTGCAATAATATGTAAATTTTTAGTTTATCTCTAGGGATTCAATAGCGTCATGACCATGATCAAATCTTGATTAAAGTCTTACTTGACAAGAAAAATTCGATTTCTGATTCTTCGTTCCCTTTGATCCCGGGTTCCTTGCATGAGCTATCATATGAATTCTGAACAAGGAAATATCTTTAAAAGTTTTAGGACACAACTGACATTTCATCGTATCCGTCCCATGCTCCATCTTCACATGATGTGCCAATTTCGCGGGTGTGGGGAACGCTAATTTACAAGATTTACACGTATGGAATCGATTACTTCCGTCCACATCTACGAGAGGTAAATATTTTCCATTATTGTCTGTATGACTAAAACTGGTGCAACTTTCTTTTTCTTATTTTTGTAATCCTTACTTATATGCCTCCGTACATGCTCCTTCAAGACTCTTTCGGAATGAAATACTGCGTTACAATATCCACACTGGTACATTGTAGTTGAACTTTTGTCGCCGCAGACATGCCTCACTCCACCAGCAACGCTAAAAACAGTCGAGAATCCTGCATTTTAACAAACTATAATCCAAATTTTCGTACAATTAAAAGTGACATAACTTACTATTTGTAGCAAAGCGTACACATTTCAACTTCAAAGTTCCGTGGCCGCTCCTTGCTTGCAATATTAGGAGGAGATTTCAAGGCAACGGGATGATTGCTCCGAGTATTCAAATGAGTCGTCGCTCCAATAGCTCCTCGGGACGTTGTACGAAAAAAGTTCTGTACGACAGATGCAGTTCTGGATACCTGGGTCTGTCTACCCACAGGCTCATGATTGCGAAAATCAATCCCATTGGGAGGTTCATCTTCATCTTCATCAAAGTAAACTGTACAATTTTCCACGTTCGACTGACCAGAGGGTTCTCTTATCACGTGAGAATCTATTTGCATCGATTCCTGGCACAATGAGGCCCCAGTAAATGGTTCGGTTGACTCAATAACGTCCCATGAGGCAGGTTCAATTTTAATTGAATGGGCAGGTCCACTTTCCTCAGCTTCAGTCAGCACAGTGACATATGTTCCGCTATCAGCATTGGAATCATAGTCATCTACTGCAGTGTCCTCATCTTCCTGCTGTTCAATTTGATCAAATATTTCAAGCCCATTTTGTCCATCACACTCGAAATCAGGCCGTCCGGAGGTCGGGCCGGTTTTACTGCTTGCTTCCGACTGCTTCGGGTTGCTTCCATTCACTTGACTTTCGTTGCGACCGACCGCCAACCAATCTATAATATTGACAGTCAAGTGTGTAATGGGCGCAAGCCAAATTCCATGAAATGTCAATGATGAGTAAATAATTGTGAAGGTTAATTACTCTGTATGACTTGCTCTCGAATGGATGTTACAACGGCGCTACAAATCTCCCCACCTCTAGAGAGCTGGGGCTGGTTTCTTGATAGAAATGCCGCATTCGTTACAGTAGAACAAATATAGTCCTTCACATTCTGTATTCGAATTTGTAAGTTTTCGAGCTCGGTAAGCAAGGAATCTAAATCTAATAATCGTAGAGTACAGGGTGGACAGAATCGCAAACCGAGACTAGTGTCACTACTGTCCGGTATTTCGATTGACAGCGAGTCCAAAAACAACTGGTTCAAACGAGCAGCATTGTCTCGGGATCCACACGTATCGAAAAACTTCGAAGCACACGCCGCGCAGTGTAGTTCAATCGGAGATATTTCAAAATCTCCTGATCTTCTCTTTGCTCTGATATTTAGTATTGTAGTTTTTGACATCTTCACTGGCTCAGAAGTGTGTATCTAAGCACAATTTGGTACTGCAAGAACTCGTCATGTAGTTAGAGTATACCAGTCTCTCGTGATTGTGAATGGGAGATACCACGAACGAGACCGATTCGAGGAAGATCACCCAGAGGGGCCCTGCCAACGATACCCAAAACTATTAATGCCACGAACACGCGGGCAAACTTGGATGGGGCTGGTGAGCTATTCGTGACAGAGGAAACAATGCCACTCTACACGTCACAATGAATCCAATTGAAAATCAATCACTTTAATTAATAATGAATTAGAATCCAGTCATGCGGTGATATGGAAGGGAATGAAGAAGCGCCAATCGACTGCCGTTGGCTTATTGAACTCGGCTATAGAGGGAAACGTGACATAATAAAAAACATTGAAAGCTTTGACAACCCTGCAGGTATGTAGGAAAACGCGGGAAATTTCATCCCATTTAAATAAATTTCTCTAATTTTTCGGCCTGCGCCTGCATGCAGTTCTGCATCTGCAAGGGTCTTTAAATGTGAAGTTTTGTGTGCTAGAAAATAGGACTTGGTAAGTTGCGGTTGAATCGTTTTTAATTTGGATTTGAAATTTGAAAGTGGAATTAGTTTGGTTTCATTTACGTATCTCTCTAGAATATTTTAATGATCATGTGACGGCTAATAGCAAAACAAACGTGTATACCTACGAATGTTTTCTAGCTAACATAGTTATCAGTTTGCTATCTATCTTACGTTTTTCACATGGTAAAAAATGGAATGTAAGTACTAATAATTCGCGTAATTAATTTAATTTTACAGATCAGTGGTAAAAAATTTTCGAATCGCAGACATCGGGAACTACCACCAAAATTAGAAATTACCGTAGGAGCGAAACGGAGGTAGCTTCACATGGACATACTAATGAGAAGAGTTTGTTCAGGTGTCACGAGACATGTAACGGGATTTCGTGGACCAGGAAGATTCTTGATAACGCAGCAATTCTTGAATGGAAAGGGTAGTCGAAAGTACTCGGACACTCCCCGTGAAAGTGTATTCGAGCCAAGCTACCTGGACGTATGAATTTTTATTATTCTTATTCTTATTATTATTATTTTTATCTTTCACAATCCATTTCGTTCATCACTGTTCCACATATTTGATATGGGAATTTGCTTTACTTCCAGAATGTCGGCCTAACGGTTCCAGACTACGAACTCGTAAATGTACAACTGAAAGGATATGATTTCCCGGTCTTAGAATCTTATGGAAAATTTGTTCATAATACCGCTCACCGATTTGGAATCGATGTTGAGGACGGGTAGGTGTAGAACGATATGTGAAGTAGTGATCTCCGTTATTAACGAAATCATGCCTTAGTGCGTTCATGTTCTTACTACAGCTGGGGAACTCCGTGTAAGAAGCTGAAAGTGACAGCATTGAAACCAGAAAGCTCTGTTGTGGAATCGGAGTACGCGCTTAACGTGTACGAACGTAACGTTCAAGTATGAATTACTTGTTTATTTTCTTACTCACGATTCTATATGTACATTTAATTATCCGGTACTGTAAATGTAAACAATTTTATTTTTATTATTAATTTTGTACAGTTAGCTGACGTGCCGTCAACCATCCTACCAATGTTTATAAACTTCATTGAGGCTGCAGTTCCGTCTGGAGTCACTCTGAACGTTCATCTTCATGAGCCGGAGCACACGGAAGTACGTTACATACCTGATTATCAGCTGGAAGATCTTAAATCAGAATTAGAAACAATGAGATCAGCAAGAGAGAAGAAGTAGCAATTTTTCATACTGTTAAGACACTATTTCAATATACATTAGACAACGTGTTAGTCATTTTCCCAACTTATTAGTATTAATACTAATTTAAATAAAATGTACCAAGGCCCACGGTTTTTCTACTCGCTGCGTCAGTCATTATCATCAACTATTCAGTTTTCATGGAGACATGTCCTGTGTCCTAATTTCCTTTAATTTTTCTATTTTCCGTTCATTCATCGCTATGGCACTTAACGGTCACCAGAGTAACAAAGCAAAGGGATGCATGCAAAAAATTTGACCTACCAGAACACAGTAATCAGTGAGAATTACGCTCTGCTTTTTTATTCATTTCTTAATAACGTCTTCAAACAACTCAATTTCGTTCCGCCGAGTCTCAAAATGCTACATAAATTGGCGTGGGGGATTCATCCCTTTCGTCCCTGCCTACCTATTCCATGCTTATGTTGGGCCTTTACCGGATTATGAAATCCTCGCTGCCGGCATCCTAGTTGCAGTCTCATCGCCTGGGGTTTTTGGTAACGGCAGCGGACCCTTCCCCAAACTTAACTGCAACATCACTGGATGCGCTCCATATGGTAACCTTTACCAAGGTTAGAAGAATTCAGGGCCGTCTTTCAGGATCGCTTCATTGATTTCCACTTGCGAATTTCCATCGCCTTTCAACTTCGAATGATTTCTACCGCGCCACAAGATCTCTTTTTGGAGCTCTTGAGCGACTGCTGTTTCCACCACGCACTTCAAGAGCTCTTCAACCTGTGCGGGTCGCAATCATGACACCTGCAATGCTTCCTCCTATTTTCTCAGGGTCCTATACAATGTTCCTTTTCGGCATATACTAATAAGCATTTATCATGCCGCAACGGGATTCCGCAGCTTCAGCATTCGGCCTCGACTCTGGCTTATAGATAGGTAGGTGGTACAAAAACTCCTTGTTGGTAGCATTGGATCTGATCTTGGCTCCTATACAAATATCATTTCTAAGTGAGAGTAAGGTGCAAGCTGGTTTTGACTGTACAGATGACATATATTCAGTATAAGAGAAGGGTCGCGTGCTTCTTGAGGATGATTTGCGCACTTCCAAGCGGGACTACGAACTGGAACGTCGAGCCTTTTCCTGCGTATTCATCCTACTGTCTTGGAGCTCATATTCACCTGAAGAGTTGTAATCCTCAGTGACCAATAGGAGGTGAGGGATCAGGGGCAATTGCATACTGTGTGTCGTAATCACGTGACATGAAGATGGTGATTCTCCAGTTCTTGGGGATGATATTCAACGAGTGTTTTTACAGAAGATATGCTGCTGAGCATTTTCATGGCATAAATATGTGTGAAACATTCAGTATCAAACGCTTCATTCAAAACTCGGTTGTACTCTATAGCAAGTAGGAAGCAAGGATTTTGGGATGATTTCAATATGAAGATCAGGATGAGGATGAACCTGTGGATACAAATACACAAAAAATTCCAATTAAATATTATCAAGTTTACTTTCCGCATGAACCCCCCCCCCAATCCAAGGATATTTAAAATAAAACTGACCTTATGCTTGCGACGGCCCGGATGTGATGCCAAGAACAGCAGCCCGGCAGAGTGAACCTTAAGGGGACCCCGCGATAATATTTGGGCCGATCCCCTTATGGTCTCCACAGAATCAGGAATTCAGCTCTTCACGCCAGCCTGCCCGAAGCACAGGCTCCTCCCTATACCTCCACCCTTGGGGCCCTCCTAATCTTCACACTTACTAAAGAAAACTTGGTGGTGCGGGCGGGTGGGTTGGTGGAGGTACAGTTGTTGCGGCTCGAGGTCACAGACCGACTCGGCGCCAGTCCGTCGGGGAAGGTAAATAACGCGGTTGATCGATGTGTGTGTGTGTGTACAAACGGGAGCTCCCATTTGTGCTGCTCACGATGGACCTCCTTGAAGCCGGGTGAGATGGGTCGGACTTGAACGGTCCCAAGATGAGTTGGTGTTGTTGTCGTCGTCGGTACCGAGTCACGGTATTAACAAAGGATGGATTGCGGCGCTCCCCGCTGGCACCGGAACACAAGGAATAACACGGTGCAAAGACGAACCAGGGGTCACACACAGTGCAACCCGGCCTGGTGGTCGGAACACGACCTTCTCCGCAGAGCCCCTCCTGCAACGGCAGGAGGGCTCGCAGTCGAGTCGAGCCACGACCCGGACACCTTCGCTGAGTGAACTCTCCACCACAGAGACCTCGAAGCGAATATTTTTTCAAACAAATACATATACAAAGACAGACAGAGATACGGGCTCTCAGCATGAGGACTGAGTGAGAGAGAGAGAGAGAAAGAGTGATGTTTTTTGTGTGTATACTGAATTTCATATATGATGATGATATTGAGATAGACAAATAAAGAGTGATGTGAGATGACTGCCTCTGGAGAGGTCAAGGCAAAGGCTTCTTCAGCCTTTGCCTCAATCAGCTTGTCATGGAATGGCCTCATGGTTGTTGTGTTGTTTCGCTTCCCCGAGTCACGGGGATCTCTCACACTCTGAACAGGTAGCAGCTCTCTGGAGTCGTCCCCTCTGCATACACAGAGTGGCTTTGGATGATGGGAAGCTATAATGGCTCAGCTGGACTTGTCTGTTTTCCGTATGTCTTCTATAATCACCCTCCTCCTTCTCCTCCTTCTCCTCCTCCTCCTCCTCCTCCTTCTAGACTGCTTGAACGACTGAGGCCGGGCACACGGCTCTCAGAAGCACCTCCCCATTTTTTTATACAGCGTCCACCAAGAGTCACTTGGCGACATTTTCTCTGCCTCTTTTTGCTGTCTCGACAACTGCTACAACTTCGGATTCCTCCGCAGCCTCCTTCCTTCCTCCCTCGGAAGACAACAGTCTCCGCCCGACTGGTCTGCTCGATTCCAATTCCAACTCCCCCAACAAGGACTTTCTCATCCCACATATTGGAAGACAAGAGAGAGAGAGAGAATGGTAGTTGCCATAGCAGATTACTGTGCGTTCAAATTCCCCAGAATTTGCTCTTTTTCCACCCCAAAATTTTTTTAAGGCCAGGAAATTAAACTGCTTACGGACTTTTGGAGGAAGTGCCGCGCTGTGAACTGTTCATATAACTGTCACTGCTGCGTTCCTGCGACGCTGCGGTGGCTACGATCGGATTTCTGGTGGGTATACCCGCGGAGGACATCTTATTGACAAACTATACAGGCGGACGGGAAACTCTGACTGACTTCCACGAGCTCTGTGCTGAAGCTGGGGGTTCTCCCACAGCGGGGAAGCCTGCCTTCGGGAACGTTCCACTTTCATTCTTAAAAATCCTTTGGCTTTACAGGATTGGGTGGCAAAACTCGAAACTCGGACGGATTCTATACAGTTGTTCAAACGGGGTAGCTCTATACCGGCATCACGTCTTCATTTTCCTTGTTCAAACCTCAGTTAGCCGGGACCACGGCGGTTTTCCAGTGTAAAGTGGACCGCAGGGTTTACCATTATTCTGACTGAGCCCTTCTATACAGAGGTATACAGTTAGCGTATACAACTTTCTTCCGATTCTTGATCATCATGAGGTCTCTCTACACGCCGTCTTACAAGCTCATTGAGATGAGCAGTGTGAATAAAATCTCTCACATATCATACCCCAGAGAGAAACTTACGTCTGCAGCTACCCAGCAGGCAGAGGCCCTGGATTTTCCAACCTCCTAATCCCCGCCCCTCCCCACTTGTATTTCTATTTTCCATGGTAACGTCAGCATGCGTAGACAACGAAGTTGCAGCAGCTTTGCGAGAACAAAGAAAAGGATGGGCGTGGGAGGATTTGCGGGACGAGTGAGTGTTGTTCAGTGATAAGAATAGACAGGAATAAAGAGATGTCCTCTGGTACAACCTTCTGGCCTTACACTCGATCTCCTCATATTTCACCCTGCTATGATGATGATGATGATGCTACGCAACGGACCTTCCTCCTGGGGCAAGTGTGTACGGATGACTTCCGACTTGAACCAATTCAACAGAGCTATACCAGCTGACTCCCGATTATTCTTTCGGATGTGCGTCCGGTAACTATATAACTACAGGTGGTGACGGTGAGAGGGTCGAGCGGCTGGGTTACCGCGGATACACCCTGGATTTCGGAGAGATGGTCCGGAGCAAGTGTGGGGTCCACGGGCCAAGGAGAAAATCCCTCCAGAGCTCCTTCCTCCTTCCTGCCCTCATTATTAATGACAGACTCTGAATCTGAATCTCATGAGACTGGTCACCTACCGCTTCCCGTCTCTTGGTCTCCGTGAGTGCTCCGAGTGTGATGGTATCTTTCAATGGGATCGGATGAATGACGTTTGCGCACCCGGCAATGTCCTTTTCCAGTAGTGGAGGAGATTCCGAGAATCCTAACAGGGAGAGGGGATGATACTGCATTCTAAGTGGGCGGGGTAGCCGTATCGATGTCTTGTCCGTCGTGCTGGGGGGTCCTACTAGCTATTGCCGGTGCGGAGCCAAGGCTAGTTGGCTTGTTCACCTCGTGCGCCATCAGGGACAGACCCGACCGGGAACATAAAGAAGTTAAGAACGGAAAGTACAGATGATCCGGATGATGACAGCAACGCGGACAAGCTGTGTTCGGCCCATGCATTTTGAAAAGGCGGCTACAGCAAGTGTCCCAGAACTTCGGCCAACAGGTTATATAGCACTGCTGCCATCCGTTGTGAGGACACGGTAAGATGACTGGATCGGGACAACGAGCTGCCAGCCTGAACTTGCCGCCGCCGCCGCATCTCGGAAGGTAACAGTTACAGGGTCGACCATAGACAGATAAGGTGAACCTTCCATTCCTCCACTAACTGATCCATTAAAAGTGTGAGAGATTCAGATAGAATTTACCTTCCTCATTCAATCGCGTCATTCATTCTCAATGGGGGGTAGCGCACACCGGGGCCGACCAAGCGGAATTCATAGGGATGTGCTCGCACGAGGCAGTGGTGGCGGTGGTGGTGTGATGATGATACCTCGCGCTGACGGACTGAGTGACAAAGGATTTATTATTGTGATGTGCCAAACTGTTTTACGGAGGGAAGTGATGGCAGTAGTAGCGATGATCATGATGATAGAGTTGTGCCGGAAGTAGTATAAAAGATAAAACGGAGCGCTTCGGAGCAGCACGGGTGCACGGTACGGGGTGGGTGGAGAGGATGGGTGTGTGTGTGACCTCCCTCGTGCTGTGCGGAGGTCAGGTGTCTCTGAAAAGACCACGCACACACAGGCACACACACACACACACACAGACAAACAGACAGACAGAGGAAATGTTGAAATTTTCATATCCTAAGTATTGAAAAGCTGAGGGGAGAACCTTTCCTCCGCGGCGCTGCGAGGGAAGAAGTTCAGAGTCGAGGCCTTGCTTATAGCTGCTCTGCGCTTTGACTGCGTACCAACGAGTTGTTTTGTACCATCCCAAACCGGTGGCGACAAACGGTCTCGCTGCCGCCGACCACCTTGGTTTCCTCTGCCAGGTTCTATACACACCCGAGCGAGCCCCGACCATGAGTTGACATGAAGACGACTGTCAGCAGCCAGGAGCCACACAGAATGGGGTGGTGGGGGAAGCGGAATGCGGATGAAGTTTCGATGGTGATGGTGACAGTGAAGGATTAGAACAGGATACAAGACGAGACGGTACTTTGTTCCCCTCTCAATTTCTTTCTTTCTTTGCGAAGGATTTTTCTTTTTCAGCCGCAGACGTCGATGACGCCGCGTTCATGCTTTATTTTCTTCCAAAACGAAGGTAAGAGGAGTCCCCCCATCCAGCAGGACAATCGTGTGTTGGTGGGTTTCCTCCCAGTCTCAGAGAGTGAGAGGGATGTTGAACACGAACGACATTTAACTAGAAAACAAACTGGCCCACAACAAAACACATTCCGACATATTTTTCCCCAAAATATACGTTCAGATTTTAAACGACATGATAAACGTCTACTATATTCTGTATATAGCGAGTCTATAGATGAGGTGCAAGTTCAGTTAACTCAATACCAGCTTCACTGGGACTGGGACGCTTTCACCGACGACGACTGTCACTCTGTCACTTCTCACTCGTCATGATCTGGCTCATGATCCCGTCTTATAAAGGGAACTATCCTCGGTAACTAATCCTCCGATCTGCCAGAAAAATGGATCAGGAACGCCCTGGAAGAGCATCTTCTACCTCGGAGGTAATATTCCACCGCGTTTCCTCCGCCTTCCCTGGGGAAAAGTTCTGGTTCTGCTTCCTCAACGGGATTTCTGTCTCCTCAGAGTGACTCCTAGAGGGTGATGCTGGTGTATTCTCAATGCCTCTCCTGCCATACTTCTTCTCTCCATTTCTACCCGGACTTTCTGATCTTCCTCCAAAATGGGAATCTATCCGACTGGTGGTTGGGATCTCGACCGCGAGGCGTAAGGCCATGTGGGGTTCACGGTAGGGGGGGGGGTGTGATGAAACATCGTCATGATGCTTCACTCTTACGCGTGCTAACAAAACCCGTCGATGATATTCTACACCAAAACATGTAACCCGCAAAATTTCCCAACTGATTTCACATACATGTATTTATACAATATGATGATATGAAACAGAGGTAACAAGTTCCTATAGAATAGTGCCACAACAGGCACTAGAGGAATCTAACGATACAGAGGTCTACCACAGAGTGCCAGAAAATGTGAATATTGAATCAGATATAAGTATGTATATGATATTTACAGACCGTACCATGAGATAAGAATATAAAAGTTATACTGTAGAGTTGTGCTCAAATCCTAGTTAATATGAATACGTCATGTAATTAAACGAGTAGTATTAGATTCACTTCAGAGCTTCGGCCTCCTCTCTACGCGTCAAGGGGCTGTTCAGAGCTAAACTCATGTAAATCGGTCTTCCTATGGAAAATCAGCAAAACAATCTCCCCCATACAAGTTACACCCAGTAGAACAAATACATATTACACACAACTTGCGACTTACGAACTGCATCATAATATTAAGCTCACTCATTTTTCAAGCCAGTGCATACTGGACAAGAACATTCATCCCTCCCGGCATGATGTCGAGCAACCTCTAGAGACGGTCCTCAGGTTCCTCCGTTAACCCTCCCGTCGAGTCAGTGAACTCAATACTTTCACCTAGAAAATATTATCAGACCAAAGGGGAACATGTGAAAGGGTCACTGGACCCCACCTCAATTATTCACGGAATCAACAGTGAAGTCAGACCACTTTTGGGCAATTCTGTATGCATCAAACGATGCCCCACAGGGCTCGACCTTCGTCGGCAACTCCTAAAAACTTGCATATAATGCTCACGTTCACCTCTCCTCACGAAGGTTCCAAACTGCCTGCGAAATACTCAAGAAATACCCTCTCGCCTTCGTCACCTTCCCTTCGGAAGAGACTCGAAAAATGCCAAACTTCCCATCATATAGTAGTACTGCTGTGACTGGAGCAGTCACACGATCTTTTTTTACCTCGAATACGTGCATGCCGACTTTGAGGATTTCTTTCGCAAAATTTCTCTCCAACCTCCGCGGAAGGTTCTGTTCCATTCGTTGCCTTATTCTTATTCCCTGGGCAAATCAACTTCCTCACAGGCAATTTGCCATAAGTCGCATCAAGTTACAGATACTTGGCCGGGGAACTGTTTTTTGACTTTCTGCGATTTCGACAGGTGATGTCCGTTGAGGCTCCCTTCCCATCAATTATCCGGCCTATTAAACAAGGGACTGAAAGGAGAGGAAACACGACACACGACCGTGCAATCTCCACAAATGTTTTGAAACATATCAAATTTTGATGAGTTGCCAAACAAACCCAGGACGACTCGAAGGCAGATGATATACTTCGACCAGTTTAAACGTGCGTACTGATGAAGAAAACCAGACCAACCACGACACGAGTGGCAGCTATTAGCTCAAAGGATCTCCTTGGTGGAAAAATTGACAACAGTTAATTGAACCCGGGGGGTTACACCCCCAAAATAACGCAACGACGGAGAACGACATCGCTCAATATACAATTCCCAAAAGTTACTACCGAATTCGAGAGTGACTTGCTTCGTTTTTAAGCCCAGACGCTTCTATCGCAGAGATTTCTTCCATTCGTAGTAGAAGTTTGTTCAAGAAGGGGTGCTTTCATAAATGAATCTGTGCAGTCTTACTGGACAAAGGATTGAACTGGAACCTTGACCTGACGCAAGACCGTATGACTGTACTCATAATTGGCCGAATCGTGTCTGCATGTCTCGTTGTGGAGGAATCCTCTCTCTCAGGTATGAGCCTTGCAAGATTGGAACCCGGATCTCCATCCTTATCTCTCGCGCTTGAGTTAGCTTCTGCTACACTCACAGATACGGCAAAGAAAATACCACGGTGGAGCAGTTAAGGAAATTCACATCTATAATATGGTTATACATACACACTAAAAGTTAAAATTACGTGCATAGTATCATGTACGATACGATACCCAATGAGAACTCGATCTGATTCAGTCTACTACAGTTTACCGTGTGTGTACCGAACCTTTTCTCAGAAGTTGGCAACGAAGACACGCGTGTGGGGGGTCACCTGACATGCTAACTTCCCTGGTTCCTGGGAGAATCAGCGGCAGCCAACCCATCACTTTAAACGGCCGATAAAAGGCTGAAATCAGTCAAAATTCCACATAAATTCATATGAACCCATACAAAATAATTCATATTAGGCACAAGAACATATGATGGCAAGCATCATAACTCATCTTTGTTTTAAAATTCATTTTTTTCTGTATTTTGTATTCGTGATGGATGTGTGAGAAAATCTCTTGATACACAATCTATATCTATATATTAAAATACACAGTTACTCACGAGTTTCTAAACCCAAGAGATAGCAAGGGTATTACATTTATGTACAAAATAATGTACAAGTCGAAACACACGACTTTCAAACGTATGGTATAAAACTCCTCTAACGCCAGGAGAATCTACAACTCAAATTAAATTTATACATGTATATATTTGTAATATCACAACTTTTTGAGATTAACTCAGCTCTTAAGGCTGAATAGCGCAACGGTAAGCCTGCGAGGACTTCTGCATATCCTATCGACGAAGAGGCTGACTACCCCTTCACGGATTTCAGTTCATTGAAAAAGGAGTCTAAGCTCGACAGGCAGCTTTGAAGTGTGCTGTCTACGACTGTGTCAGAGTTATTTCCATCCGCTGCTGAGTCATGGATAGGGGTATACGTCATGGTTAATTGATAGTTGAAATTCTGCAAGTTCCTCCGCTTTTCTTCCTGCTTCAGGGCCAGCTCACGTTTGGCTTCTTTCAAAGAGTTTGTGAGAACTGCTTCTGCCAAAAGGTTGCTGCAGCGGAATTTTCTTCTGATTTGCCTTCGTTTGATCGTAACATCTGCTATCCACTTCATTAGGCTCGCTGTCGTCTGTGCTTTGCCACTTGGGCAATCGTCTTCTACGTCACGCGCGACGTAATGGGCTTGCATTGGGGCCTTCATCTTTGGATTTCTTCACCCAAATCTTCCACACAGATGATGTATACAACTGTTCTACTTACAGGGTTTGCGAGGACCTACTACACAGCCCTTTGAACTATTCTCGTCCGTTTCTGTCTCAAATTTCAACTCCTCTCACAGTCCCGCAGCGCATAACCCTAATACCCTTACAAAGTGTTCACTCTGTTTACCTTACAAAATTACAACGGCCTCGTCCACGGATTACACCCCGCGTGAGTAAGTCAAAACAAACCAAGGACCGCGATTTGTAAATTACCTGAAAGGAAAAGAAAAAAATCCAGTAATTAGAAAAGTACGACCACAAATCTCACGAATGTTGTTACAAACTGAAACAACCTTTCCACTGCCATACCAGTTTCCCATTCAACCCAATAAAATTACCTTAACAATTTGAGTTGGAGAGCGGTTTCATTAAATAATTTTAGTTACAACAACCTCAGTAAAAGTCCTCTAAAATGTTTCACAACTGCACAGTAAGTTTCCACAATGGCATATATAAACCCATAACATAAACACCTTCCTCCTCTATTGACCCAGTCAATCTCGACGACGCAGTTTCAACGGACCTTTCAAGATGGAGAACTCCAACGAGCCCCCAACCCACACGACCCCTTCCCTTCTACGCCCCTCTATGCGCATAGCAACACCATATAGGCACGACATGCAATGCTCAAGGCAATGCACGTTACCCCCCGTGTTCCCAATTCCCAAGATTAACTTCGCCTCCGACCACTACCAGTACGTAAACAGATATAAAATTTGGAAAATTAAGTTTGCAACACCCTATTATGACAGTTCCATTCAATACACTCCCCTATTACCCGAAACCTCAACTGCTCAACTCGTTCACATGCGGCAGAGAAAAATACGTTTCAGTAACACACCACATAGCAAGCAGAAAATATGACTTGAATTCACGTAAAAATTACCTGATTTTAAACAAAACTTCACTGTAGCACTACGGCCGTCACAAGTGTGAGTTGAACTGCTGCTGATTTTCCATTAGAACTTGGTACAAAATTTGGAAAAGATTTATGCGATACGAGACTTCACCCTGACGTCTCCACCTACGACCAGCCTAACCCCAAATGGCGCAGTTGGAAGTAGTGAGAGGCTGATGAGAAAGGGTCTCGGATTAAGGGGGCAGCTTCGCTGAGCCAGAGTATTGTATCCCTCCGCCAGTAACATAGTCCACTGTTTGTCATCTGATTTACACCCTAGTTTTGCGCTTATATTTGATATTTATGAATAGAATCATTGTTTTAAATTATATCCAAAATTTTATCTGGAGTTCAAGAAAATTTTTACGTGAATTCTCAGACAATTACGAAACGTTTTTTCCATTAGTCCTCTGCGGAGGAGGCAAGAGTGTGAGGAGGCTGTTCTAGAAAGTACTGACGTCACATCTGGATACTCATACGCAGTTCCCGTCACCTCACACATTCACACAAACAAACCCTCTACAATGACGATACGTGATGAAAAACTCCAACTTCCTAATGTGTGACGATGACGGATCCACTAATAACTCTTACACATGTATGCACATACGTAATGCATCTGTTTGCCTGTAGACTGACTTCTGGCAACCTATATGGTGTTGTGTGCACATGCACAGGCCCTCAACCACCACTGCACATCGAGGTTTCCAAGGGGGTTTAAAGCTATAATCATTGGGAGGCTTACTCTCAAAAAGTATTAACACACATGAACTAATGGTTGACAGTGAACATTTCCGTTATATTTTCTCGATTTTTTCTAGGCTATTTGCATTTTTGATTTCAGCTCCCTGTCTCCATTGATGAGGTAGCAGTTCTGTGGCAGAATCATTGTGTGCATTATGCGACGAAAAATTATATTACGACCTCACCATGCAGGCCAAATTGGATATCAGGCACAAATCTCTCCTCCTCTTTAGATATATTCTATGCTTAGGATGAACGAATAAGATGTCCGTAAGGTTGGTCTGTACGAGCAATTTTTTTCCCGACTGATACCTCCGTCCATGCTATGTTAGACAAGAAAATGAGAATATCGAAGACGAGCAGAGGAAAAAACAGTTTTGTAAGGCAGCAGAGACAATGGGTTTGTAGAATGGAATTGTATAGGGTTTGGTCTCGGATTCAAAATTCATTATCAGTGGGTCTTTATTTCTCCCGAAAAACCAATAACACAATGAACTGAGTGAGTCAGTCCAGGGCAGAGTAAACTATTTTTTTCAAAATTTCGCGAAAGGTGTTAATGTTAGAAAGAAAAGTAATTGGGTAATTCCAAGGAAAGACCAGGACAAAGGACAGCCCGCACACAATTTTAACTACCATGGCGGTGCGGTGAGTGAACAACATTGTAGCAGGGATCCAGTGTCATGTGTGAAAATGCAGCTAAATGCGTGTGTACACATGAAAGAAATCCCACATTAAACTGCAGTGCATTACAAATTACTTGAAGGTGGGACACAACATCAAATCCACAGTCGGAAGCAAGCGAGCTGTGTTGAGCAATCAGCAGAAGCTCTCTTTCTATCGGAATCAGAATCCGACGTTGCTTTTTCTTACTTCCGTGTATAATAACAAAAACATGAGAATAAGAATTCATCGAATCGAAACCATATCCGTCAGAGGAGCTTATTGAATTACCTTGATCTCGAGATGTTAGTTAAAGTCAGCTACCCGATCCATTTGCCTTTTGTTATTAATTAGCACTGCAATTCTTCGCGACATGCTTCTGACAGTGTTTCTGCAAGTTCATGCTACATGCTGCAACTGCAACACATTAAATTAACACATTACTATTAACAAGCTGATTTTCATCCAAATGGTCTGCATGTGTGGGGTATATACCATTTCATTTCTACACTACACTCTACATAGTTTACCTTCACAGTGTAGCTCTTGACGAATTAAGCCGTAAATGAGTGAACCACAATGCTCACAGAAAGTCGGACGTTTATAAGTATGGGTTAAAAAGTGGTGCAGAATGTTGCCACTTTCTGTCCCAATACATACCAGAGGTTGGAACAGAAAGCATTTAGAACTGGAAAATGTTCCTGTGCATATAACACACTTAAAACAGCCAATAGTAGAACCACAAAAAAATTTGTAGGCAAGTTTCGATTTTGAAATCCCGCGTGCAATACGCTTACAGAATGTTTTCAAAGTGATTTAACTTTAGCTGGATACGAGCAACTTCGGCATGTAATTATGATTATCAGGGAGGACTGACTAAACCGGTTAGCACCTCATCTTGCGAACTAGAAGCGGCTGTCTCCTTTAATATTGCAGAACAGCTGGTGTCAACAGACTGGTGACAGCGTTTATGCACTACGTACAGACAATCTGCAGTGACACAGAAAAATGTATTCAAAACTCAGAATTCTTTCGTAACATTCGAGTCGTCATCTAAGCAAGTGAAACGGATAAGTGACACAAGATCATCGTGGCATGAAAGAGTGTTGTTGCGGTAGTGAGGTTCTCACCTTGACACTGGTAGCCCTGTCTGCCAATGCCCCTGCAAAAAATAATTCACTTAACATGAATTTTCTTCCACTAGCGTTACAGGGCAGAAAAGTTAGCCTGTTAGGAAATCGTACTCACCAGATGAAATCACGGCAATGAGAACAAAATGTTGGCTGACGGAGAAAGGTGGCCACAAATTTGTGTCCGTTGATTTGGTGGACACGACGTACCATGGCGAATTTGAACCTATCTCAATGCCAAGAATTACTCAATTATCAATGCCAATGCAGTGCCAACCTAAAATCTAACCCAGAGTGGGAAATTCAGTGTTCAACGTTCATTTTCCAAGCACCCCGCCCCGTTCACAAATTACTTACTTCCCCACCTGTAATCCCCCTACCGCTGTCAATTTAACGAATTCACTCAGAAGTGTAGGGAATACAATGTTTCAGTAAAAGGCTCTAAAACACAGACGAAATTCGCATAGTTACCTCTTTTGAAACAAAATTTAGCTGTCTTACTGACTAAATTACAAAAAAAACTGAATTGAATTGCTGCTGAAGTGTCTTCAGAATGTGCTGCAAGCTGCAAAGGGTAGCAGTCTGTGACATACAAAAGTGTAGCCAGGGGTCCCCTCTTCTAGTCAACCTAACCCAACATTCCGCTGCAGGAGTGTAGCAGCAAGGTCGAAAGTCGCAATTAGGAGCGTGAAGACGCAGAAAGAGATATATGGACTCAGAGCAGTTTTTTGTATCCGCGAAATATGTGGATGTTCTCGGCTACGGAGTATGCCACGTTCTAAGAGGCTATGTGTCGAGTGAAATGAACAAGCCGCATTTTTTCCCGTGGTATTAATTCGTTTAATTGGCAATGTTAAACAGAAATCAACTCAGACCCAAGATTATAAAAGCTAGATCTATATGCTTTTATAATCTTGCTCAGACCAACTCATGTCAGAGTCTCATAACACCCCAATATTTTTGCATAGTGAAAATCTTATGTTTTATTTAATTTTGGAAGAAATAAAATAGTTTAATTTATAATCATTTTAATTTGAAGCCTTGCAAGGCTGAGGAAGTTACATTACTTAACCACCACTCTTGACTCAAAGAGGAGAACATCTTATAGTCGTGTGATATTTCGAATTCGGTTGACATGACCAACTGGCTGACTCTATAGTATAACACTAGGTGACTAGCCCACAAGTTGTGTGCGTGCAAACGAGCTTTATTTACGTAAGATTCAATCCAATGGTTTTCAATGCCCTAGTTGTTTTGTTGCGAACGCATTATGCCCGTGATGTACATTTTGATAAATAAAATGACTGTGACTCAAAAGGGCTAAAAATAATGCAGTATGATTTTATTCAGGGAGCAACACATTAAGGGGCAACACGTACACCATTTGCATCATGAGCATAAAGGTGAGAAAAAAATAAACTGAGGTTTCTGTCAAAGGTGGATGGAACTTAGGCTTTAATGATTTGTTTTCCCGTGTTCTTTCCATTGAGGAGGTCGATAAAGGCCTGAGGCATGATCTCAAAACCCTCGTTGATCGTTTCTTCCACCTTCAGTTTCCCCTATTTTCCATATAGTCAAATTTCAGTCTACATCATTGCATTTCATTTAAAACTTTAGTTCAGCTAGGTCTATCGACTGACCTCAATAATCCAATCGCGTAACTGGTGAATGCCTTCCAGCCATTCATTTTTCCAATACCAGACTATGAAACCCTCCATTTTGATCCTATTGTAGATCATTGCGAAATAGTCCATGGGCACTGTAATAGATTTTAGTAAGGTTAGATGCATTAGGTTCATTTCATGACGTTACGACACCAGTTGTTGTTACTATATGGTGAAAAGTGGACAAGTACCCAGAATAGGCTTCGACGGATCGTGATTATACACAGAGATGGCACCACAAAGTGCAATCCGACCTCCAGGGTTCATATTACGAATGACATTGTAGGTGAATTCACCTCCCACCTAGTAATTCACAATGCGTTTCAGCCGTTTCACAACATATGGCCATTCCCGTCAAAATCAAGGAATTACGTTGTCGAAGTAGCAATCGATACCGCCCTTAGCCGTTTGCTGCAAATTCGTGTACAAGTCCACTTCCTTATAGTTGAAAGCCTCGTCGAATCCCAGATCCTTTTTCAGCCACTCTACTTTCTCTGCACTTCCGGCGTATCCGATAACCTTGAGACCTGGTTCGTGCATGTGATATTATTATGTAATGACTGCAACAATCGACATGTAGTATCCATATGCTAGACATGTATTTACTACCCAAAATTTTTCCGATTTGTCCCACAATACTACCAACGGCTCCAGCGGCGGCAGAGACTACCAAAGTTTCACCTGCCTTGGGCTGGCAAATTCTCGTGAGTCCGAAATAAGCAGTGTTTCTGTAAAACAGGGAAAATTTTTAACGAAATCTGGTCAGTACACGCGCGACTAAACCCCGTGATCTGGGATCCATGCTTAAGTGCTCCCTTTCCCCTTTCTCAAAATTTCAAAAGATGACAAAAACTTACCCTGGCATTCCAAGAACACCAAGGGCGTACGACTCCGGCAGTCCTTTAAGATCAGGAAGTTTGTAAATAGTCGTTGGCCCTTGTTCAGCAGGAGTTCCAGGGGTCACGACGGTCAAGTCTCTCCATCCGAGTTGACCAAAAATCTTCTGGTCCACTGGGAAATCGGGATGTCGGCTTTCGATTACCCTAATAAATTATAGAATAGGATGAAACCTCAAGTTTTTGTTTTTCAACTAACAATTGACTGGCTTCGTCTTACCTCGCTACCTGACCACCCACAAGTGTAGAACCAAGGGGAAGTTTGTTCGCTTGCCCGCGCATGTAGGGATCCACTGTAAGCCATTCTGCTTTCACGAGAATTTCTAAAGAAGTTAAAACGTAGTCTGATTATTCAGGAAGTAGAAAACGGAGAATGAAGATCAAGCTCAGTAACTCCTCACGTCCGTCTTCCAACGGTGGCAATTTCTCCGTGACAAGTTTGAAATCTGTCAGTTTTGGCATTCCCTCGAAACGCTTGTCCAAAGTCCATTTTCGTGCTTCCATTTTGAAAGTTGAAGTTTCCCTTTAAGTATCCTTAATAAGGAATATCAGTAGAATGGAAAAATCGGTCCAGTGGATGATGCTGGAATGAAGCTATTGTATACATTCCTCGCAGGCGTGATCATTCCTCCTGTGCAGCCGAGGCCATATGCTGATTGCGGACTGGCCATAGATGAAGTTATCGCGAGGATCATTCCGGGATGGATACGTTATATTACATGCACCCATATTAGAGCTTCTGTAAATATATTGTATCTACAGTAGCTACTACCCCCGGTTAGCAGTAGTGTTAGGATCATTCTATGCAATTTTGGTTACATAATTTACGGACAACTCTTTATTATAGGGATGGCACATGCAGACTACAGCCAAATTCTCTGCAAGTGTGTAAACTGCAAAAAAGTGTACCACCATTTTCACTTGGAAAATTCACTCATATGCTCACCATGGATACGTAAATGAGGCTCAAAACTAACTGCAAGGTCATTCTGGAAAGCTGGATGACGGTGACAAGAAAATTGCTGGTGCTTTAGATTCATATGACATGACAGTCGGTCCCAACGCTTTGCATAAGTGTGGCAGTGGCAAAGTCCTCGTCGCCGATATTAACTATCTGTTGTTATAACCTTGCTCATCACAGTGATTTTTTTCTTCTGCGATTTGTTTAATATCAGCTAATGGATAATCATTTCGACCACATGAAGTAAAAATTGCTTAAGGAGCGCTAGTGTGAATGGAACAGACTGAAATAGTATAGCGTGCCCGACGTTAATCGGATTAATCTGTGAATGAATGTGAGAGCGCGTACTAATAAACCTATAATTTATAAACAAACCGAGCGTGTCTCACGTATTTCGGAACCGATTGTGATAATTTTTTATACTAATGGATTCAGATCGACGTTTTTCATTAGATGAAAAAAATTTGAATTCCTTCAAAAAAAAGTTTAAAAATGTTCTTCAAATTTTCAAACTAATATGGCAGTTGCTGTAATTTGAGAACGCGTTATAGAAAATTAAATTCCCCTTGTTTCAGGAGAAACGTAAATCCAGACGGTCGAGGCATGTAGAAGCTACGAGGAATTTGCGTAGATCTCTCCGTCACCATAAAAATCTAACTTTGACGTTTTGATATGCAAAAGCTGTATTGAATTGATAGGATTATTTGTCATTATTTTGATTTCGTGAAATCCCGACTGAATTTTAATTTTCGTGTACTTGGTTACACAAAGAAATTTGGGATTTGTATTCGTCATTTAAACTGAAAGTATTCAACTACACTGGCTTTGCGTGTGTTATGATTGAATTTTGAGGTTGAGTCGTAAAGTTAGTCAGGCAGTCAGGCTAGTTTGACTCGTTCCGTTAATTACCGATGTTATTAGCCTTTCGCCTGCCAGAAAGGAGAAGATGAGTAAATATCTGATTAAATGATAGTCCATACATGTTCACAAACAAATTTACGGTTTAAGCAAACAGCACAACCATTGCACTTTCGCCAATATTTCATAGAATTCCGGACGGCTGCCACGAAGGCACTATACAAAAGCATTCCATTTCGTATTTCGAGGACTGGCAAACGGCACTAATATCCGATGAGGGGATTCTGTTTCGAATTAAAATTTCAGTATCACTGGGTCTTTATTCCACAAAGAATGAATATTACATCGAATTGAGTCACTCCAAGGGTAAAGTACAGTAAAATTTTCAAAATTTCATGTAAGGTATTTATGGTGGAAAGAAAAGTAGCTGAGCAAATCCAAGAGCAGAGCAGAGGAACAGGACGGAGCCCACCGCTTCTGCTCCTACTGCACCGTGGACATCACAGTGATCCTGGTCTCCAAACTGAAATTAATTCTACACTAAATGCCTAAGTACACTAGTGCGAAGAGAACATAAAGGAAATACCGTATCACTAATGCGGAGCATTACAAATTACTCAAAAGTCGTCCGACGCAACATAAGCGCATGATCGTGAGTTAACTAATTATATAGGCTACACTATTTCCGGTTTAAAAGAGTAAAAGGAGTATGATTCACGAAATGGGGAGTCTTACGTAGTTGTGCATACATTTCTTGCCTATAGTATACAGAAACCAAAAAACGGAAAACGTTGTTAAGTGATTAGTTTCAAAATAAAAATAAATAACATGAGTAAATATATGTTTGTATATGGATACATTTTTGGCTGCAATGGTAAATTTATTACTTGGGGATGCACCGCTATTGCACATGGTAGTTTTAGTGTTCCATTCGCACAGATCTTGTACCAATTCCTCTATCTACAAGATATTGCACAGGGGTGACGCAAGCCTGCTCGCTGGTTATTCTTACACACTTCATCACCGTCTCCGGGTACATTGCAGTTTGAGGATATACAGAGTCGAAAGAAACGATGAGGGTCACAGAATAATAAAACGCATCCATCTGTCAAACTTCTACTCAAAAGAAGCTTCACGATCTGGAGTGTCCTCGTCGCTCACGAATCGAGCAAACACTCCAGACTCTTCGTCCTCAATTGGATGGTCTGCCTGTACCGGCACATTAGCAGAGGGTTCAACTGATTTTATTTCTCGAGGTAACTTGGGATTATCAGATGACAGTCCAGTTGCATTGCTTGGGACTGATGAGCTTCGTGTAGCACCTCCGGCGGCTTCGACGGGAGCAGAACTTCCTACACCTGGATCACTGCATTGTGACACCGATCGATCCTCTTCCAGCTGTGATGGGCATTCGAAATGAACGCAATGAAATACCTGGGGAGTTGAACAATATACAAGTTGTCATCACGATGGATACCCAGCAACTACAACGGTTTCAATCGAAGTACAGCCATTTAAGAACGCTCTAACTTTAAAAACAGCGCACCTCATTGGCCGTATTGTCAGTCCCAACAATTCTGATGTAAACAACGGGTATGGGATTAAAATGAAGCGTCTGCCATGATTTGCACGGCTCACGAGACTTGTTTGCCACCATGTCCCAATTCCGTTGATTCGTAGACACTTCTACATAGTAACTATAGCGCCGGTCATCACAGTCCCATAAGAGAAGCCTCATTGATGAGATTACGTAAGGCTGGGCTAGCTGCACAACAATAGCTCCACTTCCCAACTGATGGCAAGTGTAACCAGAATCCCAGTCATACCCATGAGTTTTTCCTAAAAATCAAAAGTAATCATTTACTTCCACACCAAAATATCCAGTTAAAGGGCGTCCATACCATCAATAAGCGCATTTCGACTTCGAGACACTCCTTCGGTAACGCATGCACTCATATCAATTGTTGCGACATTTTCTTTCGGCACTGCAAATAGACCCAGGAATTTTTTTAAAAAAACCACATTCCTACGAGTTGTCCGGGTAAAATAAAAAAAAATTGAACAATCTGGAGACAAATCAACTACACTCAGGAATTACCTAGGAGACCCCATCTGGAATCAATGACAAACTTCTTGTTAGTAAAGTAAGCCTCAACATTAACAACATGGAACATCCTATTTACTGTATTGTGAGTTCCGACAATTTTGATATATCTGAAAGTATTAAATAAACATATTATGAGTTTTCAATTCAAAATTAGTTAAATTTTATCGAGGTTATTCGACGAGAATGTACCTAACAACGCGCTGAGGAAAATAAATGTTTTGCCATGACCGACAATGGTACTTCGTGTGGTCACAAACTCTCACCCAGTCTTCCTGATCCATCGAGACTTCCACGAAATACGAGTACGACCTGAGACAACGCAGTCATTTTATTCGGACTTATTCATGCTTCGTGCGGTATATAAAGTATAAAACAAAAGTAACAACTTACCTCAGATCGCGGTCCCACAGTAGCATGCGAACATGATTTAAAATGCATTGTTGTCTGAGCTTGATTACAATACCCGCACATCCATCTCCTGTTTCGTCAATTATGTGCCTTGTAAATCCTCTCTCCACATCATAATTTTGAACATCCCCGTCAATGGCAGCCTGGCGCATTTCTCCTTTCAAAATCACTGCACCATGCTTGATCTGTGCAACATTCTCTTCAGGAACTAAATGGAAAATACTTCATGGAGACCTTGGTGAAATACTTTAATGCCATACTTTGGATTTGATGCTCACCCAAATATCCTCGGTACCGCAGCTCCGAGTCTTTTGCCTTTGACTGCGCCTGTATTGCATCCAGAATCGCATCTGGAGACACAAGATTAGTGGGTCTCACAGTCTCCAATAAGTATGCCAAGTTCATAAGTGGAAGGCGAACTCCTTCCAAAACTTCATGAGCGTCAGCGAGTTCCTGGTTGTGACGGACCCAGGCACAAACACTTTCAAATATCTTCTCTTCAGCGGCACAAAATGAGTCTCGTGAAATCAGTTCAGCCACGCCAGCCTATTGAAGTTGAGTCAAAAGTCTCACGTCATCAACTCATATCTCAGTTGTTACATCCACATTTTATGAAAAAAGGTTACATGTGAATCATATCAACCAAATAACACACCGGTGAAAGTGCTAAAAACGAAGGATGGTCCAACAGGGTTCCTGCATTCGTATCAGCGAATGCAGCACATGTATTTGCTAAAGAAGTGAGTCCATATGCTAGTGCTGTATCCAATATGGCACAAACATTGCTGACGTGTAGAGCATCTTGAAGGAAGTCACAAATGCTGGATTCTAAATCCTCGAAACCCCATTGATGAGATAGACTGGAATTTGCAAAAATCAATTCAACTCCTCGCGATAAAAAATTTGTTTCCAACATGACGATCAAGTTCAATTTAAAATATCGGAGCAACTTGCCCAAGAACATCTAGCAAGGTCTCTTCCTTCAGTTCGGCCAGAGCCATTCTTCCTGTATACACATATTTGAGAAGTACTTTAAATGCTGCTGTAGTTGCTCCTTTCAGCTCTATTTCCGACTGAGTCGATTCCCTCATCCCTCCGTATAGCAACGCTCGGAAGTAGTCTGACCGTGCCTGCATAGATCCATGATCATAAAACTTATTATACCGCTTAAAATGATGTTTTTCCTCTTGCTTTAAGTTAAACTTACGGCCAGAATAATTCTATGGGCAGGGAAACTATGTCCTTCAACAACAAGGCGAACGTCCGCATAGTCTGAGTTGAGGAAGAGTGCTGACTTTAGATTTTCGGACAGCATATGTACGTGATCCACATCGCCTTCGGTACCGGGTAAATTGCGGGTTTCACACCCTGTTGAGCTCATTTCTACCACAACCGGTGGCTTTACTGTGACCGCCCTGGACGGGTAAAACTCGTAGGACCTCAATCTTGCAAAGAGAATCTTGTTTTCTGCAAGCAAAAAACAGTTCCCACTCACATTAATATTCAGTTTCTCTAATCAGAGCCACCTAATTTGACACGGCTAGTCACAGTGACAGTAGCAAGGTTATCCGAATGTCAATCCAAATCATGCCTCACAGCCGTTTCAAACTTATACTACACAGTCTTAGGCAAACTTCAGTCAAACTTTTTCACGAACCAAATCTTTAAAAACAAAGAGACTTGCCCTATTTACAATTTCCAAAAGACGAATGTCAAATCGCTACTTTTGCGGTAGGACATGAGCCACGACACGACCTTATCAGGTCACTCCGTGTGTCAATTCATTACCTGCTTTTAATCCAAACAAATACACGGGAGCCGGAAGTGAACGGCGACAACAAAGAGAATAACTTCACCGATATAGTTGGTCCTCTAATGACGCTTGATTATTATTCTGTTCCCTAGTGCACGACATTTATTACTGCGTTTTTCACATTCACCTTGGCAGATTTTTTCCCCTTTTTTTGGTGTTTTGTGCACCTGCTACAGAGTAATGGAAATCAGTAGCCTATCTGCTCTCACGTACGACATGCACGACCATGGGTAACTAAGATATAGTTGGCACAAAACAGTCCTCCTCACACCATATAGATTCTCGTGATCCCACTGCTCATACTGTTTCCAATGACATGCGTTCTGCTATATGTGTGCGAGGTTTTCGTCTCAATCCGGATGCTGCCTTTAAAGAAGGAGCGCCGCACAAGTACTTTTTCGCCGGCGTTATGGGCGATCCCGCAAATCCCGCAGGTATGCAGTTACATTTTGTGGATTTGACTTCATGGGATGTGGGTGCTGAGGGCGTATTAATGGCCTAAATGCTGCATTTTCAACACCCAATAGCGAGTGTGAGAATAATGTTGTACAGGTAGAAGGGACCAGCCAGCAGTTCCCAAGATGCTACCAAGCGTTGTGAAAAAAATTACACTATCACCACCACTGTTTGAAGCCTTGGAAACTGTCCAACTTTCGTGCAATCAGTCACCTTGGTTTGGGCCTCAAAAATGCATTTGAAACTTACGATTTCGAGATCCAAAATGGAAATTTTCGTACGAGAATCAGTTTGTGATTTTTTATTTTCAAAGAGCCACACCTGTGTAACACTTAAAAAATAACGAAAAGCAACATCTACGTCTGACACGTATTACTTTAGTGTAGAACACTGTAGTTTGCACTACCACTACTGGATAGCTCTACTATAATATATTTTAGCACAATTCATAATTTTAAAATGTTTTCATATCTTACAAAATATTTGCCATAGTATTTTTGAGAATTAAAAATCGTCAACAATATTGTGATCATATTCGTATTATCGAGGTAGTTTTTTCGTGTTGGTCCAATTTACGGCGTTCGTCTAGTGGAGTTAAGGGATCTTGTCATGTCATGATTTGTTTAAAATTTTGGAAAGGGAGTACGCAAAATGTTAAGGAACTTTATCTTTAATATCAACTTCCTCTGTACTTTATTAACAATTTCCTATTATAATTCATAATTTTACGGATTAGACCATTGTTATTAATAAATGAATGAGTAATCCTATAGGAGGTACGTTCAAGAAATATCCAACACTAGTCCGAAGCCGCGTTTGGCTATTGGCCTGAATAGATGTTATTATGTACATACAAACGGTCACATATATGTACATAGGTGTTAGTAGGTGTAGCCCACCACTTATACATGGATGGGGCACTGTGATAATTGGCGGGAACATTACCACATTCAACGGAAAAAGTGGCGGTAGCCAATAAGATCAGTGGATTTGGTATCCTTGAAAAATCAAATTCAACCGTAAACAAATGACTGAGCAGTTCAGGTAGACGGTTAAAGAAATTCCTGTGGGGTTTTTCGTGGTTACCGTCACTAAGTCCGCTGTGGCTGACATCACAATTTAAGTTGATAACTATAATTCAAACGATACAGGGTGACCGGCACCTTGGAGTACCACAGAGAAACACTACCGTGTTTGCATTTATGAACATACTTAGCTGAATAAGGTCCAAAAATCTATACATTTCGGCCTATTACATATTATTCCTGAACAAAGAGGAACGTAAAACAGAGAGGATAAGGATTTGTAAGTGTGAGGCTGTGAAAGTGCCATTGCTGTGGAAACGTAATTCAATCTCAACTCTGGTCGAATTCGTAGAAGATAAACTATTGGGAAAATCCTTGACGAAAGCTTCTTTGAAAAATTTTCAGTGGCGGCTGGCGGACATGAGTTGAAAGTGGCACGGCTTTCGCCTTCGTTCAGAGGCAGGAAACGGAGACCGCTGCATGGAAACAAGAGTGACTGATTTAAAATATTTGATAAGGGTGGAAACTCCAAAGTGGACAAATTGATGTGACTGTATGACTTGAGGAAAATGAGTACGGACGGGTATTTGACAGACACGTGTAGCCTGGATGCTTTGTCAGAGCATGAAGGGGAAGAAACCGTGTGCAACCAGGGAACCCCTTTGGGTCACAATGGGATTGTCAATTCGCGATGTACTAGCACACCTACTCCGCTCTTCTCAATGCTAGATATACACACTCCAGTGACCACACATGCTCCTGTGGTCTTTGCGGACCCGAAGGTGGCGTATTTCGTTGGTGAAGAACTCTTCAATGACCACCACCTGCGGGCTGCATTAAAGGTAATCATCTGTACCAAAATATGTGTAGATATCCAGATTTACTGTGCCTAAATTGATTTCCGCATTTCAGGAATTGGGTATCGACGTTCGCACAGATGAAGTTACGGAGTCTACAGCGAGTTCATTGGACTGGTCGACGGGAATCCTGATTTTTGCGGAATTCTCGGGATCCCTCTTTGAATCTCTCCGGCGCCGATTTCCATCCCAGAGGCCAAGGATCTTCGGTCCTCCTGCCATTATCGCAACTGCACAGTCTAAGGAAAAAACTCTTCCACACAGCAGACTGGGATATCCCATATATTCCGTCCATTTGCTCAACTGTCGGGTAGCTGCCACTGGAATTTCATCAAAGGAACAACTGGTAATGATTAAGTTGCGGTAGCCATTCAAAAAATAGTTGTTTTTTATATTCACAAATTATTTATGCTTGGTATTTCTGTAGCAAGAGATTCGCCGGAAGATTCTGTACTTGGGTGGGTCCTACTTTGAACGCCGATCCGAAAGAGCTCCGCTGAGTGAAGGAGTAGCGACGCATTTGATTGCGGGTAAATGCAGAGGGACGAAGTATCAAGATGCGGTCAGTTTAGGAAAGCCGATCCTTAAACCCGAGTGGATGGACCATCTCTGGAGTCAGAAAGATAATATATACTTCAACATTGATTGCACCTTGGTAAGCTCCGCAGATACTTTTTCCACACAGCGATTGACAATGCGCTACAAAGGGTTGACTTTTGAAGAACCATTATTTCAAGTTGCACTTAAGATGTTTTGAAAATGTGCTATTTTTTAAAATGATAGGCCCAGTTTAAAGCGAAATGCTTTCATGCCTGCTGCATAGCCTTCTATGGATTCAATGCAGCAGAGAAGGCTGAGATGACGAAACTTGTTCTGGAGAACGGAGGGACTGTGGTCGAGCCCGATGATCCATCTGCGACTCACATCGTAAGTTAACCAGTTATATTCGCTTTGCTGAGTTACAATTGTTGTCTTCGCTTGCTGGATTAACTGTGGCTACTCACTGCTACTACTACTAACACGCTTAATAGACTGGATAGTCTCTCGTACTGTCTTACCCCTCTTTACTGCCATAGATTTTTTCCCATTTCGCTGCATGCACTGCAACTCGTTTCATAATAGATGAAAGTATGTGATCTTCATCCCAAAGTAGTCATGCATTATGCAGGCCTGCAAGCGTTCACCTTAATTCTTTAGTTTGTCTCACACTGCATGGTTTGCATGGAAAATGAATGAAAATCCCGAAAATGGTAATTGGTAAGAAATAAATATGACGTGTAGGTGAAAGGTGATGGGAATGAAGAGAGAAGTCTAGTTGATGCTGAGGGAAGCGAAAGCATTCTCATGACCCCTATTAAGACTGCTCCCCGACCAGTTTCAGGAGTGAGTGAAGTGGACAGCAGCGAACCAAGCCCTTTAAAACGTGGACGCTTTGAGCTTGATGTACGTTTTCTTGTTAAATGCAGTTTTTTCGGTTTTTGGCTCTTTACCTTAAACGTGTGAACCAGTTAAGTGTTTCGTGTGGACATTTTGTACTTTCTGCGTGTCTCGACAAAGCTAAAGCTTGGGACTTTGGGACTCGGGGATTTGAAAGAATTTCATAGATTTGGGAAACAATTAAAATCTTTTGAATTGCAATTGTAGGTTGTGAACGATTTTAATGATACGGAAGCGGAGGCAGCTAGAGAGGCAGAATTTGGGAGTGAGCGTGCTAAAGTTTTAAAAGTTGAGTGGTTTTGGAATTCCATCCAAATCGAGGCCTGCTCTGAGGAGCGTTTGTATTTGCTCGACGGGAGAGCATCCCATGGGATCAGTTTTGATTTAGACCACACCATTCGAAGCATCGGCACTCCGGCATCTTTCATAAGCCCCCCTGGTCCGGTCAGTGACACGGATGGAGCAACTCCGAAATCAGGAACACCTGGCTCAACTGGACGAAGGAAAAGGAAGCGGATGAGGGAATACGTTAGGTAAGTAATTTTTGAACGGAGCGTTCCTATTTTCATGGTGGGATAAAAATATGATGAAGTTAATCATGGGCTCTTGTTCCAATCAGCTCTCTAGCACAAGTGGATTACCCACGTTTTGTGTCCGATCCACACGAAGAGTCGGGTGTTCCGAATCTCGGCGGGAATTCCTTGGATCAGGGAAAAGATGTCGTTTCCGATGCAGAGTTTGCTCAGGTCTTAAAAGAACTCAGTGGTTACCTTAAGTCGGCAGATGTGAAAACTATGACCAGGCGTCAGATTGAATTCTATCAACTATTAGAAACGGAAAGAAATTACGTGACTGTTCTAATGAACATTGTTAAGGTAATTATTTTAACTAAAAAATGCAGTTGGAATCCTGATAATGACCCATTTGATTTTTGGGGTGAATGGAAAATTCAAAAAAAAACATTTATGATAATTTTTTTGTAGATATTCAAAGAACCGTGCGAGAACGAAGATCAGCCGGGTGGACGGATTTTAAATACTTTGGAAGTTAAAACTATTTTCAGCACAATGTTACCAATATTTGCCATTCATAGGAGGCTACTCCGAGATTTGTTTCAACTCCAAGTAAAATGGAACGAGGAAAATCTAATTGGGAAAGTTTACTTTGAATTTGTAAGCAAAGTTTTTACATTCCTCATGTCGCTATGTATTGTATGTATTGGTCATTGGTGAAATCGTTTTCCTTTGTCACAGGCGAATGAACTTCAAAAGGTATATGAGCCTTACGTGAATTACTTTGAATCTGTGAAAAATGAAATTGCCCGGTGTGAAGCGGAGAAGCCACGATTCCTTGCTCTTCTGAGGATAGCTCAATGTGCGGTGAAAGTTTTGAATTTTCAGTGAAATGTCATGAAATTTTTGATCCGAGTCAATTCAGTACCATACGAATCTTTGCAGGCAAACCAGAATGCGGAAAACAATCACTTTCAGAACTCATAATCCGACCAGTTCAAAGGCTTCCATCGACAGCATTAATCCTGTCCAATCTAGCGAAGCATACTCCGAAATCAAATCCGGATAGTGAGTGGATTGCCAAAGGATTGGAAGCTTTAAACCAGTGTATTCAGAAACTGAATGAGGGAAAGGCGAAAAACGAGGCACGAGTAGCCATCTTTGAGTCCTATTCCGAAGTGGATGGCTGTCCCGTAAGTGTATATCAGAAAAACGGTGGATGCAAAGTTTCCGTGGAAATCTTTGACAAGATGGTTGGATTTTAGGCGAAAACGATCTCAAATCATCGCTCGCTACTCGCCAAAATAGATGTTAGTTCCCTCTGTGACCTTTGGGGCCAGAAGTTCGATCCCATCACACTCTTCATCTACACGGACCATGTTCAGGTGACCAAACGACGGGGGCTAACAGGTTCAAGTAAAACTATGACATCAGGTGTATCCATGGCAAATCTGAGGAGCCCAAGCATAGGGCGAAAATCCTTTGTTCCTGGAGCCATGGTGAACCATCATTCCAGCCATCATAAAAAATATAAGTTTTGTGAATGGATCGAATTCACAGAGATTAAACGTGTATTGGATGTCTTTGATACGTGCGTGTGTTTTCAATTAAGAATCCGATTATTTATTATGTCTATTATTTTTCAAGCACCTAAAGAACTCTGTTTCAAGGTTTTATTTGCGTTTCTAGTTCCACCCCATCGTTCGCTTTCGTGGTGAGGGGACCAAGAGACTTGCGTGAACGGATAATGGTCTTCACATGCCCTGAAGATGTGGAGTGGACGAAGGACAAACTTCTTGTCTTCCTTGCCAAGCAGCTTGCTAATGCTGTAAATCGTGTGGACTTTGTGAGTTTTATGTTTATTTAAGCGTGCAGCATATGGCTTGGGACGTGTAGTGAATTTTTGAACAAATATCTTAGGAAAACCTGATTGCCAAGGCTGACTCCGCTTCTCTGAACATAAATGAAAATGCCGCTACAGTTTTAGAAAAGGCCGCAAGGTTTGCCACAAAAACGCGGCATAAGGTACAACACAAAGTAACTTTGCTGCTTACAAGCTTACTGTAGCTGAATTGTTGGCGTCGCTCATAACAGACCTCTGTTTGGTTTGTCTTGGTTTAACAGCTAACGACATTGTGCGATGTTGTAGGTTGGCCGCGCCCTAAGTTTAAACCGTACACCAAGCAAATTAAAAAGAACAATGTCTCAAATGATGAGTCCTTTTACAAGCCACAGGCACAAGGCAGACCCAGATTCAATTTCTCAACTTGGAAATGACTCCCCTCCACCGGCGGCAAAGCTTCCAACCTTCTCGGAATGGAAGTAAAAAAGCGTAATTATGACGATCACCACCAGCAATGCAGATTGTAGCTCATTGTAGCCAAATGATCCTTACTTTTTGTAATATTCAGAAACTCAAAATTAGTTTGCGTTCCTTAAAAAACCTATTGTGATTTATGTATATGTACTTATACTCTCAGTACAATTTGCAACTGAAGTTTTAAACTTTTTTCCGCAGTTTAAAAGTATGCTTTTAGTAGACCCCCTATGATTCTGTCTACTACTGTGTACTATCTTGTGACACGTATTGATTGTGCTCATGGCTTGTTATTTAGTTCACTTTATTATTCATAATAATATAATAATTCGTTTCGGTTTCCATTTTCGATGAAAATGCCTCTGCCTTGATCTGACAACGCACTTTTAGGAAAATCTTATGAATTCCTGGCTGAAAAATGTCGGTATGCCATTAAGCTCAACGTTTTTAGGACTGACACAAGAAGTAAAATTTTGAAAAGTGCAGTTCATGTTTTTTTACAAATCCTGAGCGTGTATCAACTTTGAATGTTCCGTTTACGAGGCCTATGCAGTTTAGAGGCAGTCAAGTTACCGAGGCATTTGTACGATATTACCACTCTTGGTATGAAGTATTGTAATGTATAGAAGCACCTTCATATTTTTCAATAAAACTATATAACGAATGCTAAAGTGACATAATCAATTGATGTTACTTTTTACCATTTTTTTATTGAAATTATTTTACAAAAGCGGCTATGACTCAGTGAATTTAGTAATATTAGGTTTTTTGCCTGGCAGAAGGGAAAGTGAGGTACCAAGTACTTGGAGAACGACACCACTTGCGAACTTAAAAAGTAGAGAAGTCTAGTTTACAGGCATCCTTGATGATAAGGGCCTATTGAGCGGTTTCTGGCTGATACGGCTGAAGTAAAGGAATTGTGGTGCAAAACTGCAAAATGTATCAAACATGAAATTCCGACAAAGTTCAAATTTTTGCCAGGTGTTTACCGCGTGAAGCATTGAACAGTCACCCTCTTTAATTTGGTCAGCGGAAACTGCAGAGATGGAGGTACAATATGACTCAGCATTGAGTATTTCCTGGTAAAAAGTTTGAAGGAATAAAATAAATTTATTTCTGTGCTGTCAGGATCCACCAGTCAGTGGAAATGATGTGTGTCAGGAGGCACTGGATAACATTTTGGTAAGAATTCAAATAATATTATTGTACGTTCCATTAGTTTCTCCAAATTTGTTTGATGAAAGTTAGTGTGCAACTATTGCTATGAATCAGGCCAATGTCAGGCTGAAATGTTAAAGTTGTTATATCGTAGAATCTCGTTTATCCGACCTCCTTTAATGAGGTAATAAATTGTCCGTCTTAAAGGCCTCCATTAGTGTTAAGCTATCTCCTTCATACGGCCTATCTTTAGTGGGGTCATAAATTTTCCGTCCTCGGGTCCTAAATGAATGTTACGTTATCCCTTTACTACGGCCGCTCTTTAGTAATTACGGTGGAACATTGTCGGTCCCGAGGGGACCGGAATAACGAGGTTCTACTGTAACTCATTCTGGCATTGTTTGAATAGATACTGAGGAAGGTCCTTCTACACCTTTCAGTTTCCGACTTGCTCAACTGTTCGGTCGTATGCAAGTTGTGGAACTGTGAATCTAGATTAGTTCTTCGGGATCACAAGAAATGTTTTGTTGCACTTCGAAGTTCTGACCAATGCCTGGAACTACTCAACCTCAGCACTTGCCTAGCAAGAATCAACGTGGTTCCCTTCAACGGAGTTCTTATTGACGTGGACATCAAAGAGCATTTTCGGTGTGTGGGAGTTCAAAATTTGAATACAAACTATGATTTCCTCCTGAATCACTTTCCCTTGAAGTACCTTACTGTGGAATGGGCTGGTGGAGGGGAGGACACAGATGGTTGCCCCATCATGGATCTCATAGATAAGATGCTGGTTAAGAATTCTGCCACGATTGAGGAACTTAAAATGTGCGATCCTCCGAGGGTGCTACGCATTAATCGGAGTTTTCAGTTAAAAACTGGAGAAATATATTTTCCTTCACTAAAGATTTTACATTTAAATGAACAGTATGGGAAATTCGATGCAAATCTTGTTTGTGGGCTCACCTCGGCTGCCCCTAATTTGCAAGAAATTAGTGGGCTGGAACGAACGTACCGTATTCGGATGATGGTCCCTCAGAACAAGTATCATCTTGTGAAAGACTTTTGGGTTGCATCCGGAGATGCAGAAAGTGAAGAAACTTTTATTCGAAACTTTGCATCCGCACAGCCTTCACTCCGCAAGATTATGATCGAGCAGTTCAGTAGAGACTTGTCGGATGTATCACGGGCAGGCCTGAAATTACTGCTGGGAAGCAGCCGACTGTCACTTCAAACTGTTCAGGTGGGCGCCTCATCCCTGGTTGACTTGATTCGTTGCGGTATTCCCCCGTTGGAAAATGTCAGGTCCTTGGAGTTGTATTTAGATGTGGAAGAAAATGAAACTCAAATTAGGGTGCTTCAGGACTTGAATTTCCCAAAGCATTTTCCCAGGCTGGAGTCAATTTACATTGCTCCCGAGCGGGGTCATCATGACGGTGTGGGTGAGGAAATTCATGGTGAGGAGCAGGGGTGGAATCAAGTGTCGCCTGGGATCTGTTCAAATGTTCGCCAGTTTCGGTTGCAATCGTGCCCGCTGTCAGAACTGGCTTTTCGTTATTTTACTGAAATCTTTCCGAACGTCAGTTCCTTCGAGTGGGTGCTCCCAGAAGTCACGCGTCAGAATCATCCCAACACAAACGAACTTTACAGGCAAGTATGGAGTGCTTGGCCATTTTTAGAGCGAGTGAAGCTTTATCATTCTAGCCTTCCCACGTTTGAGAACTTTGATTGGCTTTACTGTGGGATTCATCCAGAGGAAGCTCGAGAGTTGCAAGCTCAAAATTTCGATTTTTTGGATGCAGTTCACATTGTCCCGATTCAACCTGCTCTCACATCTTTGCAACGTAAGTTATAGCTCTGTAATATGGTTAGTTCAACGTTGTAATAATGTCTTGTGCTTGAAGTACATGCGTTTATTCACTCAATTTCCTGAGAAATTGCCCCTTTGATCTAACATTCCAGGTCTTAATGTGCTTACTATAAAGTTGGATGGAGAATACTTTCGGGGAGGAAGTGCTATTTTTGTTTCTAAAGTGACAGGTCTAATCGCCTTCAGTAGGATGCCCGGCTTGACTGTGAACATCGATTGCAGCGGCAACTTTGGAGGTAATTTGAAATTCGCGACGCCATTTTTCGCATCAGCTGCGTGTCAGTCTCTGCTAAATAATGCGGAACATGTTTTGATACGATAGGCATCAATCATCTCGCTCCTTTTGCTAATGTGTCGTACCACTGATTATATGTATGAACATATGGTTACATCGATTTCCTGCTCAACACCGCACTGTACTGTTCCTACCTCCAGTTCAAGCTACTGCTGCCCAGGGACAGTTCCCATGGAAGACATGGCCGCGGAAGATCTCTCTTCTGTATAAATCATTTTGTAGAGGTAAGATAAAAGCTGGTCAACTATATGGCATTAATTTCGAAGTGAAAACATGCTACACTTGTAATTACTGCTTGATTGGGACACCATTTGACGAAACAAATTTTCTTTTGGTAACAGGTGACTTGTGTCATGTTTACAGTCAGTAAATGAAACATCGGAAAGAGTGGTCAACCTAAGTGTGAACCGAAATCGCAGTGCAATAAGTAATAGCAACTTAAAAAGTGTGTATCCCGCGTTAATTGTACCAGTCTTAAGAATTTTTTATTTCAGTGCTTTTGCACTCTGTTTTTAAAGGACTGGGGCACTCTCAGTATTCTTATGAATTATACTAAGTCATGAGCGTCCATAATGTGTGCCGCGAACCGCACGCATGTGGTGGAGCGGATTGCAAGGCAAACATTTGTGGAGCAAAAGATTCTCTGGAAAATAAACTGAACATTTAGCCTCCAGATTATTGGCATAATACGCGAGAAAATGTCCAGTTTAACTTTCTAGACGCATTCGACGGAGAGGGCATGTAGTGTGAAGCCGTCAGCGTTTAACATAGATAGATGCGAATAAGGGCTTCCCAGAAGTGGATCCGTGCAGTAGACCTTGGAAGTTCGTAGCTCCAGGTTAGCAAATATCCTGCTTGAATGCGTTTCCAAACTATCTGATTCTACCAATACTCTAATTTGACTAGCTTGAGGTAAGTAAGTGCATGGAAGTATTGATGAATCTAAAAATTGTACTTCTGAAGGATTGGAGAAGGTTTACTTTTATTGGGAGCGTGTACAAACTGGCGTAATTACTTCCTCTTCTGTCACATACCAAACTGTTGCCTGTTGAGGAGTGGAAAACGAGAGGAGTTGATGACCAAGTTTTAATAGACCATATTGATAATTGATAATGATGACCAATTCGAGATTCGGATATTGAAAATGATGATAGTATGTGAGGATCATGCCTTGCGTCATTTTCCTTAGCATAATGGTTTCGAGCAATAAATAAGTCAAAGTTATCTATTTTGACGAAAATATTTAAATTCCAAACACAAGAGGTTAACCTTAGAATTTATCCGCACACAAGTTTTTACAACGTTTTTAAACGTGCTGCAGGAACCAGTAGTGATCCGTACTCATCTAATATTACCCCTCCGCTGAAGCATGCATTACTCTTGAACCAAACTGCGTGTAAACCATGGTATGAATTTTGGATAAACTGCAGAAAATTTTGATATGGAAAACTAAGAATTCCATATTTCCCAATTTTATACCAAAAAATCAGGAAAAGCATATGAGGAGATGACAAATCTTCGGTAGGGTACGCAATCTCAATAAGTGCGAGGGGCGACCTGATCTGATAATGTGGGATTTTAAATGGTTAAATCGTTGTAGTGGTACAAAATCTAGTTGAGTTGACAATTGAATAAACTCGTTACCTGCGAAGGGTGTGCATTTGGAATTCTGAACTAGAGATAACACATTGTGCTGGGGAATTGTAATGATATTGCAAGCAGATGTGCATCTTCAGACCATTTCAAACCTCGTCTTCGTCAGCATCTCCTTTGCTGTCATCCAAACTCATGGTACTTGAATCCTACCATATCAGCACAGTGCACTTTTTACTTGAAATACTGTAATATGCCCCAGCAATTTAAATGAGTCCTACTCGCCATCGTTACACGTGGCAAGTTTTATGCCTTTCCAAAATTGGAAGCGACAACAGTAAAACCTTACGCCCATCATTCCAAGTGTGAGAATATGCTTCCTCATGACTAACGAGTTACTTGTGGTTCAGGTGCTTCCTAAAAAGCTGTCCGTCGAGGCGATACGGCGGACAAACTGATACAGATGTAATGTGCATGACCTAGACTTTACAAGATCGAACCCAAATCACTCTTAACGAATGTTGTCCAATAATTTTATTCAAATTTTTGTAATAAATATTTGCAATACACATTAGATAATCCTTTGCTTCTATTTGAATCATAAATCTTGAATTATATTAAACGTACAATAGTTACTATTGCTACTAACGTGTGTTGCACACATTAATTCCTCATCCACAACGTTGGGATTCTTCCTCGGCGGGGGCAATCAATATCGCTTGTTCAGTTAGCAACACAAACCACTGTGTAGTTGGAGCTCGATAGAAATGCGACCAGTAAATAGCCTTTCTTTGTCCATACTGCAGCTCACAACTTTGGTCATGTCTTTACCCTACGCAGTGACTCTTAATGTCCAGCACTTTTCTTTTCTTCCACTTCAATCCATTTATACAATTATTTTAGATCCCTCCTGCCTGCCGGCACAGTCTGGGCATACTTTCACTTCTGCCATATGACAGCGCATCATTCTTCTTACGCATAATTCATTTGTGAGTTGTGACTAAAGCTAAAAATCGGTATCACATTAAGAAGAACAAAGTCTGTAACCACGGAACACCCATATACTAGAAAGTCGTAGTGGAACAGTAATTTCATTTCCGTATCCACTGGAAATTGTCCCATGACCCTCCCGTAACCGACGACTAACGTAAGACCATATCTTAACTGTATACGTAAAACTAAGTTATTACGACTGTAAGCTCTGTATTGCCAGTTAATTGGTATGGATCAATTTACATTCGTTCAATTTCTCAGCCGCCAGCTAGACCGGATTTTTTGGTTTGAGTTTCACACTTTTACCAGTCGTCTCCCCCATCTCCTAAGCCACGTCACATTGTCATTCAAATTAAAAGCATATCGACATACCGGTGAAGAACTTTTGACTTTGTTTTTAGATTTTAGTTTGGATAGACCAACCAACTCGACATGGAGGCACAGTACATTGTGCGTGACAAATGTCAGTACACATACATGTACATGTCATGTACAGGGGACATCTCTAAAACTTCAGTGTGGCAATCAATCTCTTGCCCGCTTCCAGTTGTGCCAGCCTGCACAGCCATAACAACGGGCGGATCCATCGAGGAGAGGAAGATACTAGATGGTAGATGGTGCTCCTATCACATTTCATACCTTACTACTCACATATATTCATCCTCAACTGTGGATGATGATAATTGAGCCCTATCAGGGGGAACTGAAAAACTCTAATTCCCTAGTCAAATGAATCAATCCGGGCCCAGAACATCACGAGATTGCCGACTTGTGACTTGCCTGACTTTTTTCTTTAATTTAACAAAGACCGTACCGCACCCGTCCCTGTAATCATTCCAAATTACCTAACCCACCTGTATTTTCACTCTGATGAAGATAACTCGAGAGTTCGCTCCCGATTATAGTCCCACAAGTACAAAAGGCAGTAGCTCTGGAGCAGGACTTCTAATTTGATCCTACACTTGAATGACAAAAGTTCACTTCAGGATTCCAAATCATTGCGAAGTTCCCAAGGGTCACTCGTGGCCAATAAAACTTTACTCTAGATATTGAAGACGGAGTCAGAGTCAGAGTATATATACTAGATACCCGACCGTGGTGCAGCTGGATGCCGTTTTTCATCTCACGTAGATGTTTTCTTCAGAGTTCAAAGCTCCCCTGAGCGTATGGAGTCGCAGGGGCTATTAGCTCATTACTTTGACCGCGGCAGAGACCTGAACCGAATGACATTCTTTACTGGAGGAACAACTGGACCACTGTCCGTGTTTTTTTTTATACATTTGTCCCCCTGACCTTTATGTGCACTTCATACTATGTTTCCACCTTGGTTTACAACTGATTCTCCTAGGATGAATGGACGACTGCATGAACTTTAGACTGTGTAGCATAGTGTTGTGATCCTTGAAATTGGCTGAATACCCTTGAGGTTATGGTTATATAAATGAAATTTTACCTTTCTTCCCCTTCAAAAATGGTTACACAACAGAATTTAGTATCCTATGCCTGAATCGTCCAGATGACAGTTCACATGTAACTGTTCTACTTCAGGGTAGGGCCATCACGACACCAATCCGAAATACTGGAACGTTACGGTACTAACCTGTGCCTGCATTGATCGACGGAGCAAAAATAAATAAATGATAGGCTAAAATTTCCTCAAAGTTCCTTCCTTCCCGCTACTGAACTTGGGATTCCTTGTCTATTTCCCAGTGGCCATAGTCATCTCACGACTATTGAGAGGGCTGTGAGAACCATTAAGAAAACATTGTCGCTAGCGGAGAAAATTCACATTGTCCATGCAGTGGTCAAATGACTACTGGGACAGGGTGATGGATGGGGATGGATTATTATTACTGGCCCTGCACGGTGCAGAATGGAGTAATTTCCGATACGTCCGGATCATCACCAGAATCTTTGATAGGGGGCAAGGTGGAAACTCTGGGATCGATGCGGGAACGGCCATAGGGCTTGGATCCCTTCTCCCCCTCATGATTCCCTGCAAGGGGTATGGAGATGAAGCTCGTTTCAGCCTCCGTTCTCTCGCAAATACTACTCTCAGGCTCTTCATCCCGCAGGTCGAAGTGAATGGAATGCTGACGTGGGTAACCCGATCCGGATTTTTTCCCCTTTAGCCACTCCGAACCACTTAGCTCTCCACCGTCACAGTCCTTGGTCGTGAGGGGTACATGCGGGCTGGTTCCGTTCGCATTCCTTGAGACTACGGCTCCCGAGCTTGGATTCATATTGTTGGGATGGTCCGCTGTGGAGACGCTGGAGACGGCGGAAATCCCGTGCCCGCTCGTCCGAGCCGTCTCCGTCACTGATCCGATCCTCATCATTGTCTGCATTGTGGGAACCGTGTTATTTGTTGAGGCGTGAGCGGATCGGAATCTTGCCACTGTGTTCGTGCATATCCCGTGCCTACCGGTGGTGGGGTGGTGGGAGCCGGAGCGTTTGTTATACAGAGGAGACCGGAGGCGAGTCCCGTAAAAAAATTCCCATTCCAACATCAGCATCATCACCATCATCATCATCATCATCATCATCATCACCATCATCATCCAGGGAGAATGGAGCGGGCCAGGAATTTTACCATGCAAAAGAAACAGTATCAAATTCAATGTAGTAATGCCTGGGCTTTTTCTGAGAGAGCTGACGAGTGAGATGAGGGACCTCACATATATCGGCTCGTGCACTGTACCGTATAACAACCTACACATACATACATGGTTACATAATACTTCTTTGCATGACACTTTCACCGCACACAAGAAAACATCATCACACATTGTCCTCTCGAGATAGAGATAGAGGAGGCGAAGAGTGAACGTAAAAGTGAAAGAAGAGCTCAACTCAAGCTTTACATTACTCTGACGAGCAATAACCTGCTACGACAAAGAAGCCCGGAAGGGGTGGTAGACTGTGGAAATGCATGCACAATATGTTACACATGCACATATGGAGGTACACAGAGGAAGCATTGGTGAAATAATCCGCTACCGAGCCAACAGAGGAAAGTATTACGCGGCAGGAAGACTTTTTTTTTGTCTGGAAGCACGTGTGTACGGTGGTGGTCAAGCAGACTGCGCGGATCTACGGACAAGACCTATACACACGGAGAGCAAAAAGAGAAGCAAAGAATATCGTACACAGTAATATCTACGCTGATATGTAGTCAGCAGAGAGAAGGACACACAGAGAATGTGAGCCCTGAGCAGTAAGTGTATAATACCATGTTCCGCTACCTGTGGAGGAGCAAGAAGAGGTCCCGCCGGTACTGCTTCGTCAAAATGGCGTACAAATAAGGGTTGCAGAACGAGTTGAGTGGGTAGAAAAATACAAGCAAAATCTTCGCATCCGTCACACCTGTACAGGTGGATATAAGAGAGGATTCGTTACTGAAGGAAACCGTGGCATTGCCTCTTCATAATGCATCATACATAGTATCATCATCATTACCTATTAACGGGTGGCCCGCCACGGCGGTGAGACCAAAGAAAGCAACCGGAGCCCAGCATACAAAGTCTGTAAAGACTAGTAGGCCCATCTTCTTGGCAATGGCAAGGTCCGCCGACTGGGTCGCCGGTGCACCACAGCCCGAATGCCCAGCCACCGTCCGATACATCTGCCAGTATGCATATGCCACCATACTGAAAGCTAGCCCGTTGAACAGGAGCATGAATGCAAGGAAGGCCTGGGCCAGGCTTGAGCTTGCCTCCATCGGTAGACAAATGCTGCATATAAAAGTCATACATGTATACACAAGTTACAACCCTCTCTCATGACACGTGAATTCCCACGGCCAGGATAAAAGAGGTCATCAATCATGAGGAAACACATTCCGGATTCCTTCTTCTCCGCCTCAAATGAAGCCCACAAGTCAAATTTTACCTCGTCTTGGAGTAGGACGAGACGCCGATGAGCGGGAGGGCAGCACAGTTGATGGCAAGGATCCAACCGAGTGCCATGAGCTTCGACGCCCCTTTGATGGTGAGCCTCTTGGTGAGGTGAATGGCTCGGGTGAGGGCGTACCACCTCTCCCCTGTGATCACGGCCAGCGTGAAGACGGACAGCTCGGACGCGAAGACCGTTAAAAAGCCCGCAAGCTGACAGCCCCAGCCCAGCTGCCAGTCAATGGCAAAATTGAAATATACCCCGAGTGATACCAGGTCCTCCACGGCCACCATGAGGAGATAAATGCCCATGCAGAGATCAGCAAAGGAGAGGTTCGCCATGAGGAACCGCTGAACCGACATCCTCCCGGGCGTCAGGATGAGCACCACCAACACGGCCATGTTCCCCGCAATGGCAAGCGTGACCACGATCCTGGAATAGATATAAACCACGTCAAATTCCCTGTAGCACTTCGTTAAAAAAGGGATAACCCCAGCGGGCGGATGCAGGAGTGAGTTCATGAGAGAATCGGGGACCCCATTAGTTCCAGCTTGGTATTCAGAGTGTAACGTCGGGTCCATTATGGAAGCCAGACGGAAAGGCATTTCACGAGGATGCAGCAATGTGAAGATTAGATCCTTATATGTAAAACCCACATGCTCTTCTTCCCCTCAGCACTGCATCCCCGTCAACACTCATCAGACAATTCCCCAGGGGCTAGCAAAACCAAGACAGCTTAGTACCGCTCTGATTTCCCTTGGACCTCACATTACAACCAGCACATCTGCGCTGCAACACACAGTGAGACATGCAACTGCAACCAATAAAATCCCAGCCGTGAACCTTCACTTGATATCCACAAGGCTGTGAGAAGGGAAAAGTTAATATGGAGCCCCGAAGGTAATCTAACAGGTCCAGCATCCAAACTTCCTCCCGATTGTTTACGGAGTACCGACAGGTGGAGCGGATTAATTATCCCCAGCGGAACTCCAGTCATGCCACCTTTTTCTTCCCTCCCACAAAAAACTATCGTGCCACGTCCAACAAACTCTGGCTTCAGGGGAAAGCTAATAGTTCCCGCACATCCAACTCACCCTCACCCACAACAACTTTCACACAGTCATGATGAGAACAAAGGGAGTTTCCCACACATGTGATGGCATAATGCCTACGTATGCCTGAACGGTTTTCTACACAGCAGAATGGTTTAGGGAGATAAAACTTTTTCCTCCAAATTTGCAATGGTAATTTTCTTCTCCGTGGGTTGCACAGCTCACAAATTCAATTTGGAAAAAACTAACTAAGTAGTGTGCGTCATGTTCGCAATGCACTGTGGAATACGCTGGTCGGTGCGATACCCCAACCCTTGCTACACAAGCTCCAGTTAGTTTCTGTCTCTCAGACACGGATCATTGTTACAAAGGTGGGCGACGGCGGGACGGGCCTTACGTGAGAGGGGAGAGTAATAATAATGATTATAGCCCCGCACTGCCCTTGATAACAATAGAAAATGGGGAAAGTTTACCAAACAGCTGTGCGCAGCCACATGTTCCCCATGATATCTTCACACGGGCTGAATGCATCCGGCTCAGGAGTGCACTTCACGACCGGAGTCTTCTTCACCGCAACATTCCCACACAGTTGGATCACTTGCGGGGCAAGCGTGACACTTTCCGGGTGGAAAGTTCCAAACTCGTCAGAGATGCTACTCTTGTCCCCCGCTGAAGAATCCCAACTGGATACGTCTTCAACTGTTTAATTTTTTCCACAAAAAGAAATAGCAAAGGCTCATGGCTTTCTAGTGACATAAAAAACTTTGACCATCATCATGTTCAAGTTGTGCCGCCAGTGGCTGCTGTAACACTTACGGTTGTCCTGCGGCTGGGATCGGTCAGGGTCAAAGACGTAGGGATGGTCCGTGAGACTATCATCATGTGTCCCTGCACCGAAGCTGAAAGCTCCACCGTGGCCAGTGTCAAACTCCCCAGCTGCGCCGGTAAAAATCCATGGGATCCGCCCCGGGTCATCCCCGGATACTTCCATGCTCGTTCCCGGACGTCGGGTGATGGGCGGCTCGTCAAAGAAACTCCGTTTACGCCTCCGTCTCCGACGGCTCGGAATCGCCGTTGTGGAGGAAGTTGACGAGGGTGACCCCTGGCTGGATGATTGCTCCTCCAACGAGTTCTTATCACATCTGCTCTGTTTCACCTTGTCCACAAATTCCTGTGGGAGTTGGGAAACTGTCATTACCGTCATCGTTCCCATAAAAACTCCCTCCTTCCCGCCGTGCTAGGAAGCGGGGATGATTACCACCGTGTTCCCTTCACCACCCTTTTATGACAGGGTGGGAAATTTTACTGCTTTTGCGTGTCCCACCACCCCATGGCCTTACAATTAGGCTGATGACATTGACCGATGTCATGTGAGCAATGATCTCGCTCCCGTCGCGCCAACCTCCGACCGTGTCACCCCTCTTTGAAACTGATGCACAGGGGAACTCTGACTGAGTGAATTCCTGCTGTATAATTTAGCTAATTCATGGGCCACTTCTCCCGCCATAAGAATCCGCTCTCCTCACAACCCTCCAACATGTTACATAGTATTGGCTAAGAGGCCACTTACGCCCGTGCCACTCGCAAAAACTATAACGCTCGTCTGTATCACCTATCATAAAACCTATACAGACCCACCCCGGGCCAATGCTCACCTATTTCCATATGTGTACATAGCGTTTTACGATCCATTTTAAAACAGTAGCCCCCCCTGTTAAGGAAGCATTACAAGAACACCCACCCCAGCATTATTCTGAATACCATGGGCCATGCTATGGTATTTCCCCTGAGGAAAGTGGTAGTACCTCTATCATAATGCCCCCAACATTACTTTAAATCTCCGACCACTCCATTCTATGCTGGAATTCATCGACCGCTGCAGCCATGAGCATAAAGGATTCCCTCATACACATACACTCCTACTCATCACTCTCAGATCAAAAACTCTGTTCTTATAGGGATGACAATTGACAATGTTCACCATATAAATTCCACCGACCCATTCTTAAAACTTTGGATTGAAAACGTGAAAAGTGATTATATAGCGGGTAGTAATGAAAAGAGCGGGAGGGATTCCTTTGAAGTCATACCCGAATTTTTACTGAAGCCTCAAATAAAAGATCCTTCGAACCATATTCTTAGCATTAGAGCTATTGCGGAGCCACTATATACGAGTGAGACGTACATCCAATTTATTTTATAGTATATAATAATCATACCTGAAACCGCTTATACTCTGCCGGGTCGTGGGTCTCGGGGTTGTGAAACGCACAACAATGGTAGGGGTAGGTCATTGCTGCCTCCTGCAAACTCTGTTTGGGAACCACAATAAATAATCATAGAACTTGTTCCCTCTCGCAGTAGCAGCGAGTAAATTCTTTGAAAACTTTATTTTTATTGGCAAACTTTCTCATGAGTTAACATACTATATGACTCTTCCCACAGAATAAATCTGGAGACAAATAGCCTGAAGCGCAAACTTTTCACGTGCATACACATATGACACCCATAGCTGAGCTAAGCGGTAAATCAATGCAAGGGTGGGAAGTAGTGAGTGAGCATTCAATGAGGTCGTATAAATCCTCCATGTCTCAAATCCCACGGTAATGACAGCTAACTGTGTTCCCATTTCGGCTATTTCCCAATAACTTTATGATTACTCCCCAGTTTATCGATACTTGCCGATGGCTAAAGAAAGTTGTCCCATTTGTTAACAAGTCCGTCCAAGTCGACAAACTACAGAGTACTTGGAGATGTTGAAGCATTTAGTGCTAATAGGGCAGCATCTTCCAATACGTTTTCCAAATCAATTTTTAAGTTGAATAGTGGGAAAAGGGAATTCATTTAAAACTGGTCAACCGTTCCACACAGCCAGTTCCCCTTAAAAAAATCCCACTCGCAGTTGTCAACTGTAAACACTTGCAAGGCCAGAATAGTAGTGAGTTCTAATAGGAACAAAATAGTAGGAAAACAAAATCTAATAGGAAATGATGCACAAAGACTTTATGGCTAAACCAACTTTTTTCAAAAGCCCAATCATGTTTTTCCAATATTGGGAATTACGAATCATCATGCAATTTGCTGAATATTCTGGAAAAACCTGAAAAACGAGCGAGTTAACCACTGGGTGCCAGCTACTTCTCTACGTCAACATGCAATCATCATCCCCATCATCTATATGGAATCCACAGGCCTTGAGTTCCATCAAAAATTCCAGATTATTTTTCCCCCTCACGATTCTCCAGCCGTCCCAGGGCTCTTGGCTCTTCACGACGTAGCTCAATTTAATCAGTCACTCTGGCTTTTCAAAGGCCATTTGGCCAAATAAGAGTTCATTATTTGTCCTTTTTTCCAACTATTGTGTGCACCGGAGAGCGCCTAGCCACCGCTCTTATTACTCTGTCTCTCTCTCTCTCTCTCTCACTCTGCACAACTCTGCTCCCAATTCTATCCTTTCCTTTCAATGCAAATCAAAGGACCATTGCCACAATTCCCAACCCTCCTTCCCCTTCATCGTCTCTTCCTTCTCCTTGAGCTACTTCAACCCTGTCGATTCTCTAATGTTGGATTTGAGCGAGCATCCATGCAAAGGGCATTGTAATCCCCCTCTCCTATTGTTATGGGAATGTTTGAGCACTTTCAATTTCAGTAAAACGATGAGGAGGGTGGTGATGGTAGTGATGATGATGATGACGATGATGATGATGCGGTGGTGACGGCGTGGTGAGAAAGGGGATGAGTGCGTATATCATTATGTAAATTTCCCTGTCGAGGGACTCGTTTCAAGTGTGAGTCCATATACTTGTGTCTACTGAATCTACATGTGTGGAAAAATGAGATAACTGTTTGCGTAACGCCGTCAAAAAGTCTTTCATCTTCGTCCTCTCCTACTTCTTCACCTTCAGCTCTCCTCATCTCATCTGTAATGTAGGTGTAAAAGGGTTTAGTTGAGCTCATAACTCTGCTCGTGAACAGTGTCCCGGCATCCCTTATAACTGCTATAATAGCAACTCAAAGGAAGGAGGCACGTGAAACGATGAAGCTAGCGTTGGGCATTCTTCTACTCGTGGCATTGACCTGCCTGGAGCCATCGGTGAGTTCTTAATCGTATTCCTGGACTCTTCCCACTGCATAAGTCCCATTCCAAACAGATCTTCCACACAAGATCTCGCCATACTCTCACCCTTTTAAAATGGCAATCGAATATGACTTCCCCATATTATTTAAATGGAGGTGACCAATCATCCCCGCGTCGCTCACTGAATTCAAACAATTTGCTCCCTGTTTCCAGTTTGCCAGTCCCGACGACTCAAATCCTTCCCCACCCACCCCACCGCCAAGGACACGCACGAGCCCCGCAGTGCCAGCCCGACGAAAAGCATGCATTAAGCATCCACCTAATTTCAAAGAGGTTGACCTCCCATGTGGCGGCTATGACCAGCCCTCCTGCCTCAAAGTCTGCCAACAACTCGGACACACTTCTGCCTACTGCAAGAAGGAAGTTTTCTGCCTCTGTCATTCCGGAGATCTTTACTCTTGCTAAAAGCTGAAAAAATGTTTGTTAATGTTTTTTTTTCTGGATATTACAGAGAAATTCTAAAACTGGCTGTTTAAATGATACATAATAAAATAATCTGAGTGAGAAGGTTCAAATTGAGTTTGATAAACAGTTTGAACGGGCTTGACATAGCAAACGATGGTAGCAAAGAAATCCTGGAATCCTACATGTCTAACGGATTCGGGAAGAGTAGCACTACCACGGGGGGTGGAAAGTCGTTGGAACAGTAGTTGTTTGAGCAACCACTCAACATGCGAACGATGTTATCCTTGATGGGCACACATCCGCTTCCGCGGGACCTTGAGAAAATTATACGCATCACAAAATGCTCCTCATCCAGACCCGTTGATAGATCTTCCCGCAGCTCCCCATTAACATGTCATCATAGTATCCCCTCAGTCAGTATAACTAGCGCATACACACACAACCATATAACTCGTCGAAACTTAATTTCGGCTACTCTACAAATTTTTTACAAGTGTGTAAAATTGCACAAACACGCGCGCGCTTACTCCTCTCACCTCGAAATGATAAATAGATGGGATAACAGTGAGTGATGGGGTGCCTTGCAACCGGAGTATTTCCAGATGTTTCAGTCCGTAGGTGGGAAGCAACGTAATTGCCGTCTTGGAAAGGTCCCTGTAAAATTAATTGAAAACATGTAATCAACTCCATGCTAAAATTCTCCTACTCTACTCTTGTATACTCGTTCCACCTTTCAATCGCCGCGTCAGCCCAGGGGATGCTAATAAGGGATTTCCCAACACCTCATTTATAATACACATGAATAGCCCAAGACATGTAGGCATCTTATCACAATCTCGGAGAGAATCTCGGAGAGGAAAGCCGATTAGAGCCAATAGAGGTGAGGCCTGATCCACGTATCACTCGTAGCAGCCTACCAATAACAACAACAACAACAGCAGCTAACTTTCAATGCGGGCGTCGAGCCAAGCGCCTCTGACCCACTGCCGGTTCATTCCACCGTAAAAGATTAACGACCACTTTGACATTCCCTATGGAAGTTGAAGTATTCCGAACGTTGGATCCGAACCTGAAGGAAATCAGTAAGGAGGAAATGGGTCCTTTCCCAACGCCACCACATACATTGTGGAGACCGGCTTACTGGGAACGTGAACAACAGTCTATCTATACATACAGCGAGGCCCAAAGGAATGGTCAGAGGTCTCCAGAGTGATCAAGCGGACGGACGAGCCAGATCCATCAAATGGAAATGAGAGCTGAGAATAAACAAGACGCTCTGCTCCGTCTATACTGCTCACACTCCCAAGATTCACGCTCTTATTCTGGACATGCTCTTCCCATCTCTGAGCGGAAAATTATTCCTTCCGCCACGGCCACCGCCGCCACCAACACCACGGCCACCACTGCCGCCGTCGCCCTCCCCATCTCACAACATGGTCTCAGGTGTCCTCCACGTCATCCAGCCCGCTATCCTTTAGCCACTTGGCCAGTGAAATAGACCTTCGTTGTACCACACAGTCTCCCTTGGCGCAGTAAATCCTTCTTCCAAGCCGAATCCACTGGAAATCTCTCCCTCTTGCTCACTTTACTAAACTCCCAGCAGCGGACTTAGCGTTCTCGCAGGATCCGGTGAGCCTAGTGTGACGTTACTTCCAAATCCCATTTATGAGCATATGAAAGTCGGCCGGTACATACAGGGACGTAAATCTGTGTCTCTGCTGTGGCGACTGCACCCTCATAAACCGCATGGATTCCACCCAGCATTCTAGTTACTGCGTACTTAATTGGAGGCTCCGAATACAACCAAGAGTTTACCCCTTTTCTCCACAACCATCAGAACAGTCATAACTGGGATTCCACTTGGAACAAAACATTTAGTCCGACAAAGTCATAAAGTTGACAGACGGTTTTGGCAGTTGCTAAGCATTCCACATGCAAGGATATTTCCTTACAGACCAAAGCTACCGCAACCTCATTAATTCACTCTCAAAGGTATTCACGTCACTTTTGGCTATGCTTGTAATGCATTCAAGTCAATTAAGGTCATCAACTCTTGTAACGGGGATGTTTGAGGGCTGAGGGCGCCCTGGGGTGGCTCCAACGCCGTGAATACAACAACGTAATGCCTACACACATACCGAAATACCCTGAGCTACAGGAATACAAACATTTTGTAGCTCCCATTTCTGTACTCAAAACCCTTGAGTGTCAGTGAGGAGCCTTACACGAAAATACTTCCATCTTGATCAACGTCTCAAAGTTTACGCAAAGATAAAGTACCAACGACAAATTAGATCCAACAAATGCCCTGCCATTCTAACCTACATTCCGCTGGCTCCTGAGTTTCTCTCTGTCTGACTCCCTCTCTCTCTCTCTCATTCGACTTTCACTTGACAAACGAACTTCTCCAGACATATGCATTCTGGTAGGATTGATGACTATCGTCTCCTACGGAATAACTCTGCCACGTTCTTTAGGCAGAGAGGATGTGGGAATGGGACAAAGGTCACGGGGGACGAGAAAGATTCTTGGACTGAATGGAGCAAGTGGCTACGTATCCTGCTGCACTTACAACTGACGAAGACTCTCAATCCCGACGAACGCACTGGGATGCAATTGGCGGAGCCGGAGGTTTCCTTTCAGAGTCCTGCGAAATAATAAAATATTCATTTTATCCCATGTGAAATAGATGGAGCACCTACTGGTGCTGTTGAAAAGTAAACGTGAAAAAACCCCACATGTACTACGGCGCATGTGAACTGAAAAGTTTCAAAGGAAAAGTTGTTGCTGATTTAGGAAAAGCGCTTCTCGAGCCCCTGCGGCTTTCTTTGAAGCTAGTACACTTTTGTACAGGATTTTGATGATGGGCCGGGGAAAATGTGCGTTGTTGGAATAATGCGGAAGGATTTTAAACTCAGGTTTAATTACATTTCACTTTGAGCTAATAGTACACAAAGGACTGTTCCTATGCTACAGTGCACCACTATTCACTACCCTGGAGAGCATGACAGTAGTTCGTCGTTTTAGACATCAATAGGTGATCAGTCTGCAGCATATTGAGGCATTTATGTAAGCGTTTCTACAGCCTACGCAAGCTACTCCTGGCATTTGGCGAACGTACACTTTGGAGCAATGCCCTGTTGAATCTACATCATTCGTTTGCCGAATTTCGATTGGGGAAGCAACAAGCAGGAGCTACTCGATTGAACCTTTGAAGTGTGATAGTTGGCTAAAAGCCTGTTCAAATTCGGTTAATTGTGACTGCACGTCCACGTGCCCACAAGAACGACGATCAAGTACTACTAAGCTATAAATTTGCGGTTGTTTATTGCGGCATGTTTAAGGCAATATCTTGTGCTTACCAGACGAATGCTACAAACTAGGGCGGATACGGCGAAAACAGGTAATTACTTCGTTTTTCCCGCAGCAAACACATGGGAAGGATTATTCGGAAAATGAAAAACTACAAAATACATTGTCAGAAAATATCATGATAAAATGAAGCGGAGAGCTGCCTTACGGATTTCCGTGCAAAAATGCAAAAGTAGAATTACAAACCAAGTTGAGCTACAAGTTACCATCAGGGGACATAGCAATCGAACACGCGCGTCAGCATTTAATTAGCGCCAGGATTCAAATTACGAAATGATGAAGGGAAACTTAAAAGGAGGGAATTGGGGAAATCTTAATTAAATTGGCTATGTCGGAGATGAAAGTAAGTTGAGAACACCCTGTGCCTCCACTGTACTTGGACAATTAGGCCCAACAGATCACAAAGAATGATTTCAGATTCACTTACAGTCTTGCTATAGTAGCTCCTTCAAATGCGGAAGCTTCAATGGATTGCAAATTGTTGTAGCTCAATGTCCTGAAAATTCCAAGCAGAAAATTAGTCTTGTTTCCAGGAACTCACAACAATTTCTACCTCATAACTTGTCTAATTAGTAATCGACTGTCGGCGTCGTCGTAAATGTATCATTACAGCTAAGAATTTCCCAAGCAGTGGATTCGTATGAACGTTTCCTTGGCGACACGCCCACATGACGCTACCATGAAAACAACCGACGAAGACGTCCAATCCAGCAACAACCATAATACAAGCTGCTTCCGAAATGTTGAGGACTGATTTATTCGCAATGCCGTCTACAAATTTAAATGCCAAACCATAACTCAAACTTGATGGCTTTTATTGAACTCATCATACCACGAACCATCATCAAATTTCATGTAGATCATTTACGTCATTTAAAATCAGGAAAGTGCCAACGTACAATCAAATCTAGTGTAGCTGAGACGGGTTTCACACAAATGTAATATCGATTTACCTCATCAAGGCTCAGTCTAACCAATGGTGAAACATGGGCCCTGAAGAGATTTAACCAAGGTAATGCCATCGTTCTACACTACACCACTCTGTCACCAACGTCAGCTTTCCCCGCTGGGAAGTCCAATTGGAATTAAATCAGATAAGCTCATGAACCCATGAAGCATCAACCTAACCTGGTCGAGTTGTGCTAAAACTGCTCAACTGGTAGATGAGTCCTCAGCGCATCGAAATGTCCCCTGATTTGATTTGAACAACGGAGAAGTTCCTCTCTCTCGCATCCCCAAACTCAATTGTCCATCGGAGCGGAACGAGAAAATATCCAAACACAGGGGCTTGCCTCCCAGACAAGTAGACTTTTCCCAAAATCGAATTATCCATTGGGATCAAGCCAGGTAAAAATACGATTAGTGAGTGAAAGTTTTACTCCCGCCTGCTCACTGAACATACTCACTCTAATAGTGACCCAGCCCACAGCTGGTCTGACCAATCTCACTCATAGGTCTCTCCAACTTTAAATCTACCGAAAATTCCCCAAATTATCTCGTAGCTCCCACCTATCACGTGTTACAACCCTGCAAATCATCCGGGTTCATCCTCCCGCACATATGTAAAAACATCACAGGTTACGTCAGTCCGTATCAGAGATGGGCAGGTGCAGGGATTCTCCTTGCGCTAGTGATAGAACTCTTTGTAGGTCCATGCATGAAATGCCATAGTGCGTCAATCATGATTATTTAACAACTATAACCTGAGCGGTCCAGTGAACCATACCATACTTTGAAATGAATAATGAACCAGGCGCTTGTTTCAATATTGTATGATTCCACTGACGGCAAATACAAAACTTTTGACCTTTTCCGCAGGAGTTGGGCAATATTGCGAACAAGTGCTGGTAAGCTATTCACGGACATGGGTAATGTAATTAATTTTTCAAATGTTGCACTGCAATACCCCAACAACAATTCGCAAGGAATTCCAGGAATTTGAACTTCCAACGGGAGCAATGGGCAATCCTACAGGATTTAATACTTGAGCATAGCAGAAATAACCGTGTGTGGCTCAATAACTGTTACCAAATATAGGCAGTGAGCACGAACCACTATGAAAATCACACAGCCATGAACAAAAATAGGTGGAACTTTCGCATGAACTTGGCCATGACAGGTCAGGTACCATACTAATACATATGCATATATTTTATTCACTAATGATTTACAGTCCCTATCCTTCGGTGAAACTGGGATAATGAATGAAATGAAACCGATGTAACGCTTTGGATTAGAATAATTCCGTGAATTTTGAATAAACTATTTGCGTACTAGTTCTTCAGGATAAGTAGCTATATATTTTCCACTAACCCTCGTACGTTAGCAATATATGAAGTTTCCATGAACTTGAACTTTGAATTTCGAGCATCCATGCATGTTGATGTAGTGCACGGATACACACGCAACAAAGAAAATCGCCCATCTGTGATCATCACGTAAGTCTGGCTCATGAGATTGAGCGGGATCCCGCCATTAATCAGCCTATATGCTATCGACCTTAGACCACTCATTCCGCCCACTCCATTATTCCGTCGGCGCGAACCCTCCAGATTGTCTCTGATGTTCCAACTCACAGCCGATCGTTAGGGCCACTCAATCGGAAACAAAGGGAGCTGACAGGGTAAGTTTCTAAGTTTTCAGCACCCTACGCCGCCAATCCCAATGGGAAGACCTACGACAATTACACACGACTGGCTTCCAAGTATTCACCCACTCCCGAAGGTCTCACATTCCAGCCTCTTTAACTACTACAAAAGGAGTTCTGGACTTGAACAACCAACTATTTGGCGGCAATTAAATTCACACAAGGATCCCAATGCCTTGGTTGGCTACTCTCGCAGGAGGTCAGTAAAACTTGAGTAAATCATTTGGTAGTCCCTTATCTCTGCCCTACCCTACTATGATGTAACTTTTACCTTTCTCAGTCCGCAGAACCCATACATTTACAATCTTTGAAAAACTTAACGGCCGAATTGTTACATGTGCCATCATTCCATCCCAATATTGTAGCCCCCTCCGAGACTATACATCAAGTCTTCAACCCACTAAAAGTCTACCAGGTTTGCCATTACACGTTATAAAAATACGAATTGACTTACAAGTGCTCCACTTTTAGGTTCTCCACCCATTTCGGCTCCATCCGAATGATTTTATTGTTCTCAAAGTCTCTGAAAGTGAGAAAGAAAGACATCCGACATGAAATGGAACTCCGATCCTTCGCATTGCCAAAATTCATCTCGGAGCTCGGCATATTCACCCGCTCCGACCTCTGCTCCGGTGAGAAACCCACGATATTTATTACAAAAGAAAAGAACGCTGCTGCTAGAATATTAGAGGGGAGAGGACTCGACAGGAATCCTATAGTCAAAGAGGCGTGACTCTCGCAGAGTTACCAAAAACATTTATAACATGCTTCTAATCGCCTCGGCATAACTGAATGTGACGGGGAAAGATTGCTCAGGAGTCATTTCGTGCATCTTCGCAAAAGAAGTGCAGCGATAAACGGTTGTGAGGGTTCAGGCAAGGCATCATGAGGCCTACTACATACAATACTATGAAGAGAATTCCAGTACGGAAAAATCATGGCATTATTGATTTCCCTCGCTTCATTTTCCTCATCAACCAACTGTTCCTTCCTCCCTAAAGGAAGACAAGGCCCCGCCAAATTTATTAAGTTAATGTTCGGCCCGATGTGAGGATACAGCAGCAAAGCATGGGGGTAACCTTCCAGTAACTCCAGCCTCTTTCATGTGCTCGTCTCCATCTCCTTCAAATGGCTCCACTCATACCGTACCTGAACGACGGAACCATGAGTACCGGAATAGGTCTAGGGTAACTGACCTTCCAGACTTTACAGAAGAACATACATTAACAAATACATCCCTGTTTTTCTTCCACCATAAAATCAACAAGGTCCTTACTCCGGAGGAGCGAGGGAAATCAGACGGGAGAGACCCGTTCGGATAAAGGATGAGAATTTTTCATCTAAAAGCTATCTCCTCCACAAACCTCATCCCATCCCATCCCACCCCGCATCTGATGGTGATGGATTCGGAAGAAAACACATAATCCTCAAGATTCTCAACGAGGCTTCTCACATGATTTACTCTCAGTCATATAACTTGACTCAGACGCTGTGATGACAGGAGGGAACAGGAGTATAACTCTGGGGCTCCAACAGCAAGCAAGAATGTGAAGCAGGGGAGATGCTCACTCGTCAGGAGCATCCTAAGGATCAAACTAGTCAGAAATGACAATTATACAAACATACACAGAGTCCAAATGGTTGTTCGTAGAGAGTTGATTAAGCATCGGCGTCACTTCCAGGCCCGTATGAACGATTTTACTGCAAACGTCAACAGAAAAACACATGGATTAATCTTGAGTTGATGTTGTTGACAAATACATTGGCATACGATGCAGAGTGTACTGGCCGGAGCTACTGTAGGCTCCTCTGCTTTCATTCAAAATACACAGAGTTTTCTACTATTTGTTGTACTCTCGGTCGCCGGGAATGGCTACTACACACTGCCAGATGCTCCGTCCAATTCCTTCCCACCCGCGCCACCCTCATATTTCACGCTGCGAGGAGTCTCGCGCTATGAAAGTGCACGAGCTCATTCCGACATTCTCCCACATGCTCGGGATAATTGCACTGTCAGTTTGAATCAGAGCCAAAATAGCTCCCATTCCCCTTCACGACTACCCTAAACACCCACATCACATGAATGAATGAGCTCCTCACAGTGACAACTGGGAGCCCAACAAGCGCATCTACAGCCACCCTCGCACAGATGTGACGCACCACTAACTGCCTACTTAACCATGATATTCAGGAGGGCACTCCGAGTCCCGGAAATAGCCACCCAATTGTGTTAAATGATGCAATGTATCCGAGTTTAAATTATGGCTGATTACGCATATTTTTGTGCAAAATTCTCCAGTTCCAAACTCTTTCCGCAAGGTGTCGCAACTGCGGACGTCATCACTTCCACAGAAATCGGCGTAATTAGTCGAAAGTGAATCTCCTATTTGAATAAATTAATCTTGGCAGTCGCGGAAGTGATGCTTTGAAAGCAAGGCTTTTGAAAATCATTATTTATGTCCTGTAAGCGGCCAATCCTTGACTACAGTAACTTTACTGGCGCAGATTCCCTGCCAATGAACTCGTAAATAGACTTCGTGCATAATAGTGACAGCTGGACACAATACTGTGTAGCATTCTCCGCCTGTCGAAAGAGCACAGGCTTGCAGATCTGTAAGAGGAAATCCAGGGACTGCAGGTACATAGCCTCCAGCAAGAGAATAAACAACTTTGTTGGAGCGTCTTATGAGTCTTCCATGAGCCTTATGAATTCTAATCGCAATTTTGTTCCGATCTTTGTCCACTTAATTCAAACCATCCTACAGCCCCCTCGAACAAAGCATTGAAAGTAAGACCGGGGCATTTTGAGAAATGGAAATTTTATCCCATGAAGACGTACAGAAGCTACACCAAAGTCATCTTCAAAGGGAAATTTCTTAAGGAATAAATTCCAAGAAAATATAAAAGAATGAAGCAAATTGGGAGGCTTTGCAGGGTACACAATACATCAGTTCTGTCACAATATCATAAGAATTCCCCGCCAAATTCCCCGCTGCCGACCAGTACACATGGCAAGCACAAACACGCACGGTTGCTTACATCGTCTTCAATTTGGGGAAGAAACCTTTGAAGACTCTGTGGGAAATATTTGTCAATACTGGTGCTCCAACGATGTATCTGAAATCGACAGAAAACATCAAACATTGGGCTTTCGTGTAAACATACTCAAAACTGATTCGGATTAAAAGGAAACAAGATGCAGGGGCAAGAATAAATACTCTTTTCAATGCGCCCCCAGTTTCTTCCGACTACACAAATCAAACAGTCGAGGTTCATATAGATCCCTTGTTTCCACCCCAAAATCGACTCACGCAGTTGACCCCTTACTCCCTTCCCAGTACGAAAAATACACAGAGGCAAATATATTGCAAATTAGGGTCTCCGGTCAAGTCTCACATTTGGTGATAGCATTAACAGAAAAACTCACATAGTATGTAGATTCTTCATTCCCACAAAGGCTTCGTCTTCAATGTGTACAAACTCGGGGAGTTCGCTGAGGATTCTGCGATAGCAAAAAATTACACTGTGAGTAGTCTCTAAAATGACACGCCTCACTGCATCATTCACAATAACGGCAGATCAAACGAACAGGAAATCCCTTCGTGGACCAACTGTAGTTCCACTTCATCACCATCCCGCATGACCACTGTATCACGTAGGAATATATTATTGCCTATTCTGTGTAGTATATAGCATTGCTCAGGGCTATCTCTGCCATCCATTCGACCAACCATGGCATTACATCGGAGGCGGAAATAGAAAAAAGTATGTATTCTTGGAAATCCGAAGGCATGGTCCTTTGAACATTTCATCAGTCATTTACCTCCTCATACTTTCCCTTTCAACTAACGATTTGCACTTTCAGGGCGGATCAATCTCTACTTCCAGCCCCCCGTACCCTTCCGCTCGCAGTCACTGTGAGATGAATGGAGCTCAAGGCTAGTCTTCCTACAATCCTACTCCTATGATACAAGCATTTTTCCCCTGCAGCTTTAGCTCATGTGCAAAAAAAAGTTGCACAACAGTAGCATATGGGTCCTTTGCTATTAGCCACAATCATATCGTCCTTTACCACATGGCTGCACAGCCCGCCAATGAATTCAACATCAGTGCCCGCACTCAATTTGCCCGGCTATCCTTCTCTATACATATACAAAGCAGAGAAAAACTCATTCACGCAGTATAAGTGAAAATTGTCCCGAGAATTTCCTGTGCTCCTAACTCTCTTTTTTAACTTCAACATCGTCATTTCCACCACGTGATAAAGTGGGATTTTTTTTTTCAAACAGAGGCCTTCACCAACTCCTTGAATTAGAACTCTAGTATTCATTGCTGACTTAAGTCCCTTGAGAGTAGAGCACTATGCTCAATATAGGATGCTTTTACACTATGTCGTGCCTCCAGGACAAAAGGGCCGGAATCCCCTGGAAATGTCTCGGAATTAAGCTTATAAAATTTAAGCAAACTAATTGAGAAGTGGTAATAGTTGTAAAAGTAGTTTTATAAAAGGAAAAGGAAATCCCTTACATTTCTTTCAGAGAGCTGGCAAACGGACGAATGTGCTCATTAGACAGGGACGTAAAGGCTGCTGAGTGTTCCACCGTTCTGCAAACATAATTCATTTCACGTCATTAGTCACACATTCTGTGGCAGTGGGGCTGGAGTGGACGAGCAGCCAAGTAGTACATTCATATACATGCAAGCAAATACATGCATACACCACCAGACACCAGAGCAGCAGTTGAACCAGCTCACGCCGCGCAGATGGAGGTGCAATTAATGCCAGTGAAAACTTGTAACAGGATATTATACATGTTCGGAGAGGAGGTCTAAGGAAATCAGAAATTCTCTTCTCCACCCCCATACAGTTCCCCCCAAAAACTTTCATATTATGAGAAGCGGGAAAGGATGAGAGGAACTACGATTCCCACTCCATAAACTAGCCCATTATGTACTCAATTTGGGTGGGTTCATTATTTGATTTCCACCAGTCCGCCTTAAGTCTCCCCATTCTAATCCACTTAGGGCCCATCTTCTCTCTCACTCTCTAATGGACTTGTAGGCCACTTTCAGAGCCGAGTTGACAATCTACGGGGGCACAGCATGATTCTGAGGATTCGGAAACAAAGTATTCTCACTAACTACGTGTTGGCGAAGTTTTTCAAAGCGACAGAGGCGGCGGCGGATGGGATATGGAAAGAGCCTTGTTGTTCTTCCTATTGAAAAGCGAAGATTCTAGTGTCGAGGGGTGGATACCCCAAATCCACAAATTCCCCCAACCAGATCCACTCTGCTCTACTGTAAATGTATCCTATAATAAGAGCACTATAATGACTCGCCATGTGTCTGCTTCCGTGGATCAAAGGGGAGGGCTTTAGCCGGGTTTTAAATTACAACCTCAATGTTTCACTCCTCATTATCTCTGTCAGAGTCAATAATGAGGGGAAAAGATCAGGATTCAATTAATTAATGACAGAATCTCGTCACTAGATTCCACGTGACCTCCCACCGGATTCAAACTTGTCCTGCAATAGGATTGCCTGCGCTAGCAATGCTGCTTATTGTAGACTACCCGTACACTTCCCCATATCTTTGGTGTTGTCCTTCCGGAAACCAAATCTCTTCATCCCCGATTATCTCCTGAGTCTCCAATGTCTACCTACCAGATCATCAGCTCAACTAATTTCATTCTGTAATGTGCCGACAATTAAGACATAGAGTGACGCATGATAATGGATTCGTGAGGTGGTGGCATCCACATCAGCTGCTCTTCTCATTCAAGTGTGGCAGACAGCTGATGACTCATGAGTGTTTTGAATCTTCCAACCGACTTGGCTCTCTGATCGAACCTCACTGCACGATCATCCAGAGCAGCGGTGGAGTAACCCCATTCTTCTTGGAATCAATTCCACTGAAACCATGCACTCCTACATGCTGGCGACAGTGGAAAATGACAGCTCTGTAGTGACAATTCGACCTAGTTGGTACTGCTAGACCAAGATTTTCATTCCTCCGACTCATCTCCAATTGGTTGGAACCCGGATTCTGACGTGATTTGTGCACGGATTAAACCGATTTCCTCCCTTTTTTCCCATGCAGTGGAATAAATTGACTTAAACTAAAAGTTTTCTCGTGCGTTGCCGAGGTAGGCCAGGAATTCGAAAGTATCCTCATGGGTCCCATTCACATATATAGGGTTTGAAACTTTTTGGCTCCCGAACAATTTCATACCTAAGCGGACGGGAGGGTCCTTGCCATTCCGCTGCACATTTCCACGAAAGTTTTCACTTCCATGGTAAACTTGTGTGTGTGGAAAGTTACACTGGGTTCCCCGGCCTGTGTTCAGCCACAATAACTCATTCGGTGTGAATTAATCCGATAATTTCCTCTGCGTTTTCCCACATGGAGGGGCTCACTCAGTGAGCTGTTAAAAACCTTTTAATTATAGCTATTTACTATCCCATCCTAAACCTCATTGAAACATGCAGTCATAATTACCTGGAATTAACTACTGGAAAAGTACAAGGTACGACCACACTGGAGGGCCTTGCAGTTCCCCCTTGCACTTGTCTAATAAACTCTGAGTGTGAGCTATAGGTAGAAGGCCGACCCCGTTTGCTGCACTGCTACGCTCGCTCATCTATTCATGAAGCACCAATGGGGTTCATTACATCTGCGTATAATACGCGGCTGAATTTCACCATCAGGTGATTGCATAACAGATGCTCGTGTGTCCTTCCATCGTATCAGCAGATTTGTTCCCGTACATTCCCCCCGGGAAATTTTCCTATTCAACCGTGGGAGGGAAAGAGTATTATAGTTTATGCATCTCGTGGAGTCCTAGAATTCTTTGTCCTCATTATGTACTGAATTAGTAATACCACTTCCGTCCGACCTGCCAGGGAGTTGGTTATTCGTTGAATTTTGCAACGTTGATGCTATTCATCAAGTTACCATGGCAGCTGACAAACTATGAAACTCGGCAACCACTAAGTAGATGTGGGATTGACGTGATATGTTTTTTTCGGACAAGTTGGCTTTTAATGTTAAATTTTTATTCCCGTCTCCTCTAGTCTGGACCAGTAAAAAGCTTTTCGTGTCAGTCCCCTCAGTTTGCTGCTCTGTTTGACCAAAGGAAGGTATTGGGTTACGACCATTGCAAATCCATATCCAAGCTCAAGGTCCCAACAACATACTCGTAGAGCGCGAGCCTCTTTTCCGAGAGACGTTTTTACGTGAAAAGCTGGAGTCACCAGGGAGGGCGTGCCGACGCGCCATACTCAAATGAGGAATGACGTCGGCAACCCACCAAACTAAGCTCTCTGAAGGCCTAAAATGAACAACGGATCAAATCAACTCCAATCTCCCGTGGGGAAATAGGCTCCGATGAGTATAAGATGCCCTCCATTCTTCCTCAAATGCTCCAAAGCCAAGGCACAGTTGGCCTCCAAAATCTCCTTTAGAGCCTCTCCTTTTTCACCAGCACATCGGTATATACGTGGGTAAGCTGATTCTGGAATACTTCTGGAGTGTAAATAATCCCCGATCTGACATTAGGGCTGAAAACTAGCAGCTACTCCCGCCGCGCTCACTCACATCCGATGAACGTCCATGGCAAGCGTCATATTGGCTGTCAGTTGAGTACAGGAACATTCCACCTCCCGGTTGAGACCATCTGAGGAGTTCCAGCACTCGCAATGATCTCCGAATCGGTGACGATGTAGATCCTCCTCCTCAATCCCGGAGTGAGGAATTAATTTGTTCGAGGAGGCCGGAAGAATCCCTAATCCTGTAACAGAGTCGTTACCCGCCAACCGAATTTGTCTTCCTGGCCGCCAGACCACTGCCGATGACGGTCCTCCTCCTCCTCTCGCCACCCCAGTCGCTGGCCACGTGGAATTCAGCCCATCTGTAAAACCACACGCATAAGTTTATAACATACGATAGTATCTCATCTCCCAGCTAGAATTTCCACTCCACCTCCAGCAGCATAGATACGGCGGGAATGCTTTTAGGAACGAAATTTGTCCCCTTAATTCCATTTTACGTCATGTCTTCCTAATAAGCTACTGTAGAAGCTGGCTGGGTATAAATTCTCCTCCCATGCGTGTGTGGAGATGAGCATCATCCACGACCTCCACGTTTCCGCCACATGTACCACTACCCCTCTTCGTTATAACTTGTTCTGGAAAGCGCCATTGTCATCCACGGATTCCCGGACCTCCGACTGCCTTGCTCCGGGAATACATCGTCGGAGAATGCCCTAATCTATTAAGGCCGCGGTTTAGCCCTCCAATTGTTCCCCATTCAAGAGCAGGCGAGTGGCCTACTTGAGTCTACACGAAAATTGATAAGACGCCCCGCCCCCCCCCCTCCAGTTCTCACGATGGCATATCTCCATCTCCAAGCTACTCATTAGGCACACTGGGACAACATCATCCCACACGACAGCAGGCTAAACACTGGATAAAAATAAGGGGAGAAAATCCTATGGCTTACCCAGCCGGTGAAACCCTAATGGTTGAATATCAAGCGGTAGAATAGAGTCCTTGGGCGGATCTCCTCCGCGTGGGAGAAGAGGCTCTGGTCGAGATCGAGCGAGGGAGAGATGGGCTGAGCAGAGAATTAAAATGCTTATCATCCTCACAGTCATTCCAACCCGCTTCCGACACCTGCAAACAACATAAATGAGCACACATGGAGTGCGGACGCTTTATCAACAGCTCAAGATTTAGACAGTCCACATCATTCCAACAATAGCTATACGTACCGCAATAACACTTTTTATCATTTTTCTGGGTTATGGAATGTTGGTTAATGGAATCATGGAAATATTGATATTAAAAAAACACATGACACCAAACTTTTTTTTTGGTCATCCGCACGTGGCGGGAAAATAAAGGACAAAATTACCACATGATACTGCTGATTCTGTAAGAAGCGTTATATACTGTATTTCTAAAGCCAATCTCTTTCATATCCTGTTGTTGTTGTAGCTGCTCACTCTTACATAGCACGAGTAACCACCTTGAAAAGTTACTGGGAAAATATAAAAAAAATGTTCAACTGGTATGGTAAACATGATCACGTCGTATCCGGTGAGAGAAATCAGGAGGGAAATGTGCCCTGGAGACTCTGAAATGTGATTTTAAGTCTCCCATTCTGTCACAAAAAGACCATTGTCATTGACAGTGGCTGGTGCGGAGGACGGAGGTGAGTTAGTTCACTCACTATATTCTCAGAATCCAACGTACGCATCTACACATATGTGTATTACCCTGCCATCACCGAACGCTCTCCAGGGACCCGCTCACATGTCACGGAAGGAGGGGAAAATTGGGCGAAATCAAATAAAAACTTTCAGGACAGCTCTCCGTCTATGGACGACTCGGCTTCTTCCCGCCTCCTGTGCAGCCACCAGGTATGCGTCAACAGAACTACTCACATAGAGCTCGCAGGAGTCCCGCAATGTTGTCCTCTATACGTTGTCCATTCATAATGCAAAAGGGAAGACGAGATGATAAAGTGCTTTCCGTTCCGAACAACCTCTTGGTAGGACTTCACCCGTCTCTATTTGTGTACCCTTGAAGCCCCCACGGAAAATGCCAGCGTCACTCCTCACGCCTGCGTCATCACTCCATATCATGCGGATTTACAAGTAAAATGTATGCTACATTTATCTTTTGGCTCAAGACTCGTAGAAGCATAGTAGTAGTGTAGGAAAAAGGCGACGCTCACGACAGTCCCGTACGCCTCTCTGAGAAATGGGCAACCAACATGTCCAAGCCAGAGCCTGTACCTTTGCGTATGTTGAACATTACGGGGTCCTATAACATTTCCTGCCACATAAATTGTGGCAAAAACCCTGTTTCTCAACCTGTCATATTCCTCGTTCCGCCACCGCCGTAACTCAGCTAGGGAAAATACAGGGGCTCGTTAAATGGGCTCCTGACCAGACTTCACCCAGTGCTAACAAGCCTCTCCCTTCAAACCGACTCATTGTGGACACTGATAATTTCCTTGAGAAAAAAGTATGACTTGGAGGGAGCGTGAAGTCATAAAATTACAGGACGACTGGTGGCACGCATTTTCTCAGGCAGTCGGCACACAAATCAGCGTATTTATTGCCTCGTTTGGGGGTTCAATGTCCGACTCTCGTAACTTCCCTGACCAGCGTGAAGCAATACTTGGCAAAGGTCAAGCCCTTGGAAATATCCTATCCGGGTTATCGCTCACACGTGAAAAAAAACACTCATTGAAACTTCCTTTGGAACATCCGCACAATGTGGGCCTTGATGGCACTAGGGAAGATTCAGTGGAGGCCTTTGGAATATATAGCGTGTAAGCGGCGGGAAATGGGAAAGGAATTGAATTACGGTGGAACTTTTCCACTCAAAATCCATCGGCTCCTTTCACCCCGAAGCCCCCCCCCACTTACGCATCCATTAAAGGCCAATCTAACTGGCCAGTTTCCCTCATGTTTAATACTTGGTCGTCATCCGCTCGCAGCTCCATCCGCCCACTGGATGAGTTCGTTGGAAATTGGTTGTGGAAGCGTGGCTGAATGACGGTCAGGATCATCATCACCGCCTGTAATCCGTCAAAGTCAGGAGCATAACTTGCCCTTTGTGTCTGTGTGTGTGTGATGCGAGTGCTCAAGGTCCTATCTGAGGAATGTATTTAAAATAATCTTATTAGTATGCTATCAGAATGACGAGAAAAAAATAGATTCTCACATCATCACATTCGGTCGGTGTGGATCATAGAGATTCAAAGGTTCTTCCTCTGTTGACTCTTGAAGTTTTTAGCACACGGCTCGAACATGACGCCCCTGCACAACCTAAGCTCACCCTCACTTCATTATCACATGCAAATGGATGCAGTTTCAAAGTTTAAATGGAGCTTCAGAACTATTATATGCCCGATCTCAGAGAGAGAGAGAGAGAGAGTGAGGAACGGTCTGTCGATCAAGGCTCATTAACATGAATTGTAAATTCAGAGGCAACCACACTGTACTCCTTTCATAATAATTCGAAATGTTACGGTCATCCCCTTATGGGACTCTCAGGACTCTCCCATTGTACTAGTCGTCAGTTACTTGCATGGAAATATATGGTATACACATAATGGGGGAAGTCCAGAGAGCGCCATTCCTCACCAGCCTCTCGCTGTATGTGATGAATAATGATGCCTGAACATTATTACGCTCACAGCAGAGGGTCTCCCAACCTTCTTATATAATGGAGGCTCTCAAATAATCAAATTGCCCCTTGAGCCTATCCAATTCCACTCAACATTGTACGTTTTGCTCTTGCTATTATTGCTCTCGCTATATTTATCCCCGCTTTGTTAAGACCAGAAACAATCTGGTTTGCATGCTTCATAACTAGTGCAGTGTGCCATAGACGATGGCCTTGATGCCCCACTGAAGGGATTACTCTTGGATTTACTCTGAAAGATCCAGTTCTCTTTTCAAAATGTACGAATTCTCAGCGACCCTACAGACCACCACATTGCCTCGTCCACTTGAACCATCCTCAATCTGGTATAATAAGCATGAATTTTCCCACGAAGGGCATAGAACACTTAAGAGGGTGGAGAGGGGACTGCTCATGTTGTCAGCATGCTGGATTCAGAATGGCTAATTATATGCCTCCATCCCCCTAACCTTGGCACTCTCTTCCGTGCCATAAACTCCCGCATAATGGCAAGAGCACATCCAGGGGAATAAAACTGAAGGTGAATGATAATAAGTGGGAGAAGTGCCGCTTGAGAGATCATATATCGCCCAGGAAGGGAAAACGGAAGTCTGCCGCGTGGATGAGACACTCATCTTCCCGTCTGTCACTGTAACAGCGGAGAGCCCATGCAGATATAAATGGGGGGAGAGTGTACCCAGTGTTAGCTTAGTGTGCGTGCAAGACTCCCTCAAATCGGTGCGCTAATCTTCATGCTCCTGCATACAAATTAATAATCTTTAACGACAGGGAATAGGGAAGCACTCAAAGGAGGGAGATAAAGTTTGGAGGAGTGTGTGGGAAAGTGTGTGATGCCATTAGACTTGCTCGTGTTTTTACGACGAGCCGCCCCGTTATTATAGTGCGCAGCTCAACTCACTCACTCCAACCGCAGGAATGAGTTTCAACGTGGATCCGGTTAAAATTCTCACTCATTCTCCGCTCCCAGTCAAAACAATAAGGGAAGACCACCGGTGGGTGCCCCATCCACTTATGCCCCTCTCAAATGGGCTACGGTACATTTATCTCCACCACCACCGCCCTTTATCTATGTTGGCTTTTACCCTTATTTTTTCTGACCAGAAGTTTTTTCTAGCAGGAGTACAGCTACGCTAGAATATGTGCATGACTGGCATGTTCACTCCCGCCCCGTTAAAATAACAAAATCCAATGCTCTCCATGGACGCCGCCAAAGTCCTACGAGCACGTGAGCGGGATGGCGAAACAACAACAAACCACATGGTTAATAATATTTTGACAACCGTGGGCATTCGTCCGAGCTAACCAGGGGAGGATTTTGGTTCGGAACTACAGACAGAGTCAAGTCATGTTATATGCTTTAATAACTTGGTTACAAATAGATGGAACCACTATGCGGGAGTGTTGTTACGCCACGCTTAATTTTCAATACCTGGCCTTGGCTCGACAACGCTTCCCTCCCGTCTGTCCCCTTCCATTAATTCCCACGTTGAACTCTGGGATGGGATTAGAAGGGGTAGTAATAGTAGTAGTTGGTGTGGCGGTAGTCTTTGCTACTGTAGCTGCCGAGCGGTGTATGAGAGTGGAAGTAGTCATCTTGAATCCTACTCCCGGGATAGGAGCTCCAGCATAAACGCTATCCCACGAGAGTCCCAGCAACCTGTAATCAACGTTCAGGTAAATCAGATTAAGAGAGCCTGGCGTCGTCGGGTAAAAAACTTATCTTTTAATAACTAGACTATAACCACCATGAGTTCGGAGCTGGAGCTAACTATAAAATACGAGGACACGTGTGTGGTCATGTGATGTACCATCCAAATGGGTTGAGCAACGCGTCAACCTTCGGAGAGTATGTACCTTGCCCACGTTCGGGTTGCAGGTAATGGGAAAAGCGCTCTTCAAGATTATGCTTGTGCATGTCATGCGGGCCTAATTTATGCAACTGATTAGTCAACTTATTATGCCGTACAATCCTCCGGCTATTACCATAAGGTGCGGGAGCTTGTCCCCAAGGTGGAGTGTGTATGTGTATATGTGTGTGTGTGTGTGTGTACATGTGCGTACCTGTGAGCGAAAGACAAGGATTGAGAGAGGGTAGAGAGATTCCATCATAAATTTTGTCATTGTAATGAGGCTTAGAATCATATTCGCCGCCTTCAGGCCCGAACGGTTTATGTGAGCACCAACCTACGCGCTTTTCACACTGCTCTGCACACATTTTATGGAGGGCCAGCTGGAGGAGTCAGTAGAAAATCCTTTAGTCTGCCGCAAGAAACTGGCCCGCCGGCCATAATTACTCCTGTACACTACCCACTAAATCCAATGCTAATAAGGATACACTCATAGTTGAAGGCCTTAAATGGGGAAAATTGGTTAATTTCCAGGTCAACATTAAGACGTGTGGCCCAGTATAAGTTAAGGTAACCCAGTAACTCGGCACGTAAAGTAGTATGGAGATTCCAGTGGAAATTGCCGAGTAATAACGAAAAGCTCTTTCCTCATTTCCGTTGCTATAGGATGTGTCTCGTAACAAAGTTTAAGACGTTTCCTTCCCAACCATATTCCGCATGATTGATTCCCGCTCAAAGATTCTCACCACTCACCACATCAACATCCTCACTGAGCAGTTCCGAACTCGGGTGGCGACGTGCTGAGCGGGGAAAGTTGCGGGAGTGGGTCTTGAGGTTCCTTCGTAATTCTTTTAGAATTACCCATCGGATTTCAAAATCAGATTCCACCGGTATACGAGATGGTCGGGGAAATCTATCCCTTCCAACTTTTCGCACATCTAAAGGAGTTTTTTTGCGTTCTTCAATGCTCTGTTGGCCTGGAAAGTTTCCACTTGGAGATTTAGTGGGATGACGCTAGGGGCGGGATTACAAGTCGCTTTTGCAGACAGGAGCGAGCATGGGCTTGTCCTCAGCTGAATTCCCCCATAGAATATGATGGACCTGGTAAGGCCTGTAATCATATGTGCTGCCTCCTCAGATATTTGCCATTCGTGGGCGGCGGAGATCCTACAATTGAAATATTTGGATACGGGGAAAACTACAGTGCTTGCGGCTTACTCGCTCAAATTCCTCGCAGTTGCTGAATACGGGTTCAATCTAGGTGAGGCATATTTAAATGTTACAGGGAGAGGGAGCGACGGAGTTGGACGAAAAGTACACAGAGCCGTGGGGAATATTGTACAACAAACCCGGTCCCAGAACTGCGAACGTAGGAAGCGCTTGGAATTACAGAGGAAGTCAAGTGAGCAAGGAGGGCAGTGAGGCTGCCGGGAAACCGCAGAGTTTAGATTTCTGCCTGGGTAAGTATGTAGTCTTTTTGCATGCATAACTGATTCAACCGTTTTCCTGTCCCCACTCACTCAGATTTCCTGGGGTACTCGGATAGGGAGGCTTGCAAAGTGAGCATTTCCAACCGCTCATTCCACTTCTGCTCACCATTAGATTTAGAAAAAAATGTAAAACATTTCATTTGAATGTTCGAAACTCAATCTTATTGGAACCTGTCTACTTTGCAGGAGGTAGTACAATATTCCTTCAAATTAACCTAATTTAATTTAACATTTCCAACGGGTGAGTACGCGGAGGGCCTTCGCAGAATTAATAAGGCGTTCGTACATGTTCCCAACATGGAGAGCTCTCATGACTGACTAGATTCAGGTGGTTATGTAACTTTCACCTCCGTTGCCATCTCCATCTCATGGGGGAATTCGGAGTGGAGCCGGTGGAAAGATGATATTATTCCCACAGACTGACAGCCATGTAATATGAGTTGAAATCAGAAGCAAGCCTGCTGCAAGGGCTGATAAGCTCCGGTGTCAAGATACATTTTCACGTCTCTCATGGTGAACACATCAGAGTATGTGTGCGCGTGTCTGTGTATTCAAGGCAGTGCAGCGTGTTGGGATTTGCACTACTGAAAATGACAGTCGCGTACGCACGCACACAGTCCCCACAATGCACCCATAGGCACACTCATACACGCACGCCTTTTTCGGATCAACATGTTTTGGCACACTCCTTCAGCACTCCCCGTCAGAGTCAGAGACATTCACTATTTCCGCCCATACAGGAGCACCACCATCACAGCACGCCGCGGATGATAATCCGCTACAGACTCCAACTGCCCGATGTTCACACATACAAACAAAAACCTTCCACACTCTCGCACATGTTTTCCAATGAGCGCACAAGTCAGGGGCGAACTGTTTGTAACAAAGTTATAGGCGGTATGACCTGTAATCTTTTGTTCCGTCATAATTGGACTTCTCTGGGGGATTCAAACACCCTGCATGCAGTAGTAAAGGAATATGATCCAGACTTGGGAAATACTCCGATTTCATCCCTTTCTCTCCCGATACGGACTTTGCTTTGGTAACCTTAGAGCTGGAAAAACGTGGGGGAGACCCGCTCTCTCTCTCTCTCTCTCTCTGGAATATTATTATTATTACAGCCCTTTCGCCTCTTTCCCAACGCCTCCTGGTTCCTTTTAATCCTGCTCACATACGTGTGGCCTTAATTGGGTTAATTAAAGACCCTCGAGCGAAATACGGAATGTAAAACCATCGGTGACTTTCCTAGGTTCCCTACTCGGTCTTCTCACTCTGTGTGAAGCTAGATGAAATGAACGGGAGCTTTTGTTTTTTCCATAAGCGGAAAATCATAACAAACAGAGGCGACCTACATAATAGAGTCTGAAATCAGGCCCTTTTGCAGAGAAGATAGTGGATAGGCAAGAAATTTTAAGATAATGTACAGTTTCAACAACTCTCGTCGCAAAAAGAGGCTTTGTTTAGGAATAGTATCCATGGCGAGAAGTGGGGGTACAGCCGGGGGCCTTGTTGACTCCGTAAGTGTGCGCATAGATACTTCATAGAGAAAGGTCATCCTGTTCCCAGTGGATCAAATTTTTGGAACAAATAGTGGTCACCCTCAAAGTCGTCCCCCAACCGCCCCAAAACGGTTATTCATATCCTTTGTCAGCTGGAGATTTTCCAAGTGAAAATGGGTGAAAGTGGAGCATACCAGACGGGAAGACCGCCCTAAAATTTCATTAAGATAGAAAGGCGAGTAATTGGGGCTAATAATGAGTCAATTGCACTGCCGTTATGACGGAGAAAACATGGCTCGAACTGATGCAAAGAAACTTTTACCATTTCCCGTAGACAACGACTGCATTAGGCGACTTAAATGCCCATTTATGTAAGGGCAGGAAAAACTTGTGATTTTTTATGCTTCTGGAATCACCACATGATCCTAATTATAGAGTAGTGCTTGAGTCTGAGCTGAATTACATGTTATTTCAAGCCTAAAGACCCGGATCATATGGACCAAAGTTAACCTACCTCGTTACTTGTCATCGTTCCTTTCCCGCTCTTGTCAGTTATTAACGTCGTCGCCATCATCATTGCAGTAGCTCACGCATGTACGTACAATTAGTTCAAAATTGTGGGCTGAGCCCTGCTGGAACGTCGGAATATCACGTCAAGATATTTACAGTCACGGGGATCTCAACAACAGAATCATAAAACACATTCCTTTTTGTAATTTGTGAAGCATATGCCGTGCTCTCTCACTCTCTCGAGGGTTGGAAATCCAACGGCACAGTACTCCACAGTCTAGTGTGCCCGGATTGAATCCTGGCGATCACTGGATTCGTCTCATTATTTCCATGTATTCTTTCAGTGCAATTATTTCAAACTGAAGGGAACCGGCAAAGTAAATGGAACTCTTTTTGTATTTGCCATGCCTCCGCTAGTTTTGGAGGCACACAAGAATCTTTGAGTCTGATTGTCACTTTTTAGGGTGTTCGTCACATTAAATGCACTTACAAACAAACTTTTTCACAAATGCTTTGTAATGAGGGCATTTTTGTTTCAATAAAATGCAAAGAAATACTGCAAATGTTTTCGGCGTCACTTTCTGGCTCCCGCGTGCGGGTGAATCCGGAGTGTACAGAATAGTAAGATTGTAGAGTATTCAACACTTTTCCCTCAGCCTCCTTGCACCCAAGAGCCGACTGTGTGTATAAAATGTTTACTTTGGACTCTTAAACAGTCAGAGGCTGATTACCTTTCCGTTTTACGAGTCTCCTCCGCCGCCATCATAATTTTTCTAGCTCATAAATAGTCTGCCAACTTCCTCATAGTATTCACTGTGCGTCCACATTAAGCTCATAATGAAAGTAATTTACAGAGCTTCCCACTTTCTACTTCATCCCCACACTAAAAACCCACCTGAATTCATCCCACTCAAAAATTTTTCTATCCTTGGACTTTTATTAAAGTCTGGCAAAGACGCGACCATGCTTCTGCCCAACACTGATAATAATTGGGAAGATGTGAGTGAGAGGTGTGGCGCACATTCATGTTCTTGAGTAAAAATTGTGTGAACTTTAATAAGCACTCCAGACAGAGCGACTTGAGATGACCTGAACTTTCCGTGGTGTGTGTCAATTTGATAAAGAAATCACTGGGGAAATGGGCGACTTTGTAACGATTCGCGTCCGCCGGAGGGAGGAGCGGCTCCTCGTGGATGCTGTTGCGAAGATCTTGGGAATGCGACTGAACACAAGCTCAGACCCGGCCCAGTGTATTATACAAGGCGGGGAAACGGCTCTTGTTGCAATTGGCCTTGTGCTTATAATGCTCATCTTCTTCTGCTAAAGCTTTACTCGCCTTACGCTGGACTCAAGTTGGGAGAATATACATGTGGCCGACTCTGCGTAGCGAATTTAAATACCTAAGTGACTAGTGACAGTTTATTTATTCAGTCCTTTTTTGTTCCAATTCAACTCGCACGGTTGCAGCGTAGAACTATGAGAGCATGAAGGCGGAAATGGAGGCGGTCGTCGTATCCATTGACAAGATTTCTTCCCCCCTCTCTCCTTTACTTTCGGTATCCTCTTAGAGAAAAGGTTCTTGAGTTGATGAGATTTTCAAATTTATTTTGGAAGGAGGAAGTCTTAGTATAGCATCAACATTATTGTCAGCTGTCCTGGATGGGCGCCGCCGGTGTGAGGACAGAATCTTTTGTACGTGCCATGTTTTCGTATACGGTTATGTGTATTTGCTTGTATTGACTGATTTAAGGGCACAAATCTCACTCAGTCTATATAGTTCAGTCGAGGGCCGGTTGGGGAGGCTTTGTGGAAGGAGGTAAATAAGATTTCCTCTTTCTGTGTAGTGTAACATTGAGGAGCTTAATTGAAAATCAGCAATAACAGTTGACCGTCCTTTCTTTCAGCATGATGAGATCCTGAGTAAGTGGAGGGTCAAGAGGATGATTTAGAGGGTCAAAGGAAGACGGGAATCATGGCTGGAAGGAATGAGGAAGAAGAAGGGGATCGAGGCCAAGGGTGGACATCTGGATGTGGAATGATAGGAGCCATTTTCGGGCCCGATACTCGTGTGGGCAGTATAGTGGGGATGATGTGTATTGGAAAAACGATATTGCCTTTGAGATCGTTATTTCCGATGGTCATTCCTCCGATCTTAATTCACTGATCCACAAAGAAGACAGATCCTTTGTTTCAATGGCTCTCGGGCAGCATCTATTTTTGGAGTGGGATTTTTCGAATGTAAAAAGTATTTTCTTCATCTTTTATCATCTGCATGGCTTTCAGTGGTACGCAATAATTACTGATAAGATCAAGTTTGGAAAATGAAACTTGTGCCTTTGGATTCAGTAGCTTTGAATAGCGAAGGGCTGTGGCTGTTCAGTTCGTTACATGCCGGCGTATGCATAGGGAGGGCCGTGCTGATGTGATTTTGAGTGGTACTGGTATTACCACAGTTTGTAGGGCTTCGAGGGGATTTTTACCTTAAGTTTACAATAGCACTCCGAACTTTCGGAATTTTATGTAGCGGCTGATAAAAAAAGTTGCATTTCCCATCAATTCTGACATCTATTTAGATTCGCGGACGCAGATGATGTGGATGAGAAACCGTTGCTAGAAGGAATAGAATGCCCTTCATACGATCTCCTGGTCCTCGTGCGTATGCATCAATATTCGGAAGGTACGTCAAAACTTGAAAAGTTTTTTTGTACCACTTTCTGAAATCAAATCTAGTTTTTGTTAGAAAAACTTGCATTGGTGTGGAAGCAGCTATGGAGGGATAGTGCAGCTTTATTTGCTGGAATCTTGACGGACATTCGAACTAACAGTAGGTGACACTGCCTCCTTGTCTACACTGTGTTTTTATTTCTACCTTGAAGAATGCTGTAAATCATTGCTACAGAAAGATTCTCATGGAAGGGAAGGGCAGCGCAACACGTGGGAGACTGACCTCAATATCGAACCCAAGTAAAAACCACCACAGCTGTGGCCGTGAAAGCTGAGTAAGTGAATTCGAAAAAGTGTGGGAGACTTGGAATAAAAGACTACTATGATTTGTGCTCGTATGGAATGACCGAGCGATTTATAGAAGTGGGTGAAGGAAAAGCCAGTTTGCCACTTCAGTTTTCATTGTCATAAACATATTTACGTCTACGAGCCGGCAGCTCGTTGATTCATTCTGCGCTCAGCATTGGGATCGTCCAAGAGCCTAATAGCACTGGAGTGTACATTCCTCTGCAAGTCCACTCATCTTATCGACGCAGAAATCCTAATGACTCCTTGATACCCCATTTCTTAAGCTCCTGGACTTCGGCCCAGCCTTAGAAAATGTTGTGCGAGCACAACAAGAAAATTGGGAGAGAATTTCCTGGGTTACCACATGTTTGCTCACATCCTTCCTGATGTTGTATCCGCGAAAAAAACAGAGAGGTATAAAAGTATTGTGTGAGTCCGCAGAGTACCAGAACCAGTGATGATATTGGGCTTACTCGTTTTTGTGTTCCAACATTGCGTTGGTGTTGTTCATCGGAAGGCTTGGGACCTAACGTGGATCAAGTGGGATCAATTGTGTTCTTGAAGCCCTTATTTCTTTTTCTTTGTTCTCCGGTTGAGAATTCCAACTCGCTCCTACATTCCATGGTTTTGGGCCTCATACAGACTACTCTATAGCAGTTCATCAGTTTCCCGGAGGATTCAAATAGGAAAGCAGCAGAGTTGCTCTTCGATCAAGCTTTTATATGCTCATAGATGTAGAGGGATGCAGTCTCAAATGAGGAAATAGCATGGAAAGAAACAAATGCGAAGACACACATAGAGCTCACTTGCATGACGCTGAGATGAAGTGCAAAAGTGGTAATGACCGAACAACTGAGAAATGGGAGACGGGTCTTTCCCCTTGAGAGGGAATTCAAATTTAAATAAGCGCGTCGGTTGGATGGTAGCGTAATTTATGGACCGCCTTAAATACTTAACTCTAGGATGTGTGCCACAGCTCGGGATAGAGGGGTCATGTGAGATGCTTAGCTTGTGTAATAAAGTAATAATGCATGCGATCCCTTTGGAATTATGAAAGAATTTTTGCCTAAGTGGGAAAATCCTATTGCTCTCAAAACTCGGGTTGTGCATTTCATTTTTAGGAAGCCTCCGGAGATGAGAAATGTGGCGTTTTTTACATCACCACCGTGCCGCCCTAATTTACTCCTCTTTTTTGTGTGCCCGCAGTAGAGTGTACATGTACCCGGAACCGCAATATTACCTTCCACTGGTCGGCAAAACATCACTAGAGGACGTCTCCACACCTGACAGCTACTAGTTCCTCGTTTACAATGTAGACGCATAGTCCCCCAAGTCATTTGTAATATTTGGACATGTTTGAAGATATTTTCCAGATGTAAAATCGAGAATGCGTTAGCACGCGGGAGAGCATACTGTGGTGGAGTAGTAATCGTGGAAGGAGAGACGGAGAAATCTCTGAATTTGCTCCTGTGCTCGTACTAGGGATGGGAAAATATCGATCTCGAAGTCGCCTCAATATATTGAGTGTGTTGAACCCCTAAAAAACCTCAATTATCGTCGATTATTGTCTCGTCTCGAACAAAAAGTCCTATCCTTTCCTATGTAAAATATTGTATCGAAGGCTTGTCAATAATATCGCCCGTATTGAA